>JABSTT010002065.1:0-110370 GCA_013339685.2 Hyalomma asiaticum
GGGGGTAAATGCATTGCCACAACCATTACTCCCTAAAGGACCAACGATTCGTCCCTCGGGACTAACTGCGAAGGGACGAATTGTTCATCCCTTAGCAGTTACTCCTCAGGAGACTAACGGTTACTCCTCACACTTGCTCCCTCAAAAGGACTAAATGTTCATCCAAGCAGATGCTCCCCCCAGACTGAGTTCATCCCATAGGACTAACTGTTCCTCTGACCAGACTAAATGTTCATCCCATAGACTAAAACTTCCTCATTACACATGCTCCCACCAGACTAAATGTTCATCCCTGCAGATGCTCCCCCTTTCCCACAGAGCAACTGTTCATCCTGTTGGCCGAACAGTTTAAACTGGCAAAACCTGGTTTTCAGGGATGAATTGTTCCTCCACTGAGGGAAATAATTCATCCTTTAATATCACATGGCTTTTCGTCTCAATCGGCCTAGGCCTCTGGCTGCATGCAGCAATTGGTGAAAATGACAACAAAAAGGAAGGGTTTGAACATAATTTATTAAATAAACACAAATGGTCTGCCGCCTTACTTCTGCAGCAAGGTGTGGGCAACACGTTTGTTATTGTATTGACATGTTTTATAATTCAAATATCTTTTGTAATACAATCACAAATGAACACTTGAGTTGCTTTACTGATGATGGCCTAATTTGCCATGTGCTTCCAAACGATGACAACTACAAAGTGGCATTTCAGAAAAACGAGATCACACACATGTTCACACACACAGCAGTCCGTGTGAACATCTAGGCGCTCGCAAATCTTCTCTTCTTCGTGCAGCAGTTAAGATTAACGAGCATCGAAGGAAAGTGTACGCGATCGCATGTGCGCCGACACAGCTGGACCGACACAGCTGGACATGGCACGTCGGCGGAGCTAGCATACATCAAGGACCACTGTCAACAAAATGTGGTTTTACTAAAGTGAAGTTTTATTGAAAAGGGAACCAAGCGACAGTAACGAGTAGCGGGAACAGAGCCCAGCGGGACAGAAGAAAAGTACACGCACCAGCACGAAGGGGTACCAAAATGAGCCGGAGAAACCCACGCGGTAAATAGAAAACCATACCTGTTTAATTAGAAAACAATGAATTACAGTACCTAGAAAGAGATATCCGCAACAGACTTCGTTCACGCACTGCGCACAGTTCGTTCGTTTAGCACACACTGCCCGTTGGTCTACTTCGTCGTCGCAAACACATCGCTATTTTGCAGTTGCCTGCGTAGGACCACACTGGAATGCCGACACAAACACCTACACAGGAATACAGCGTCCACATCTCGGTGTTCTCCGCACACGCGGAGTGGAGATAAAGCACATGGTCACTCGCGAACGCACGTACACTGCCGAGACACCGCTCGGTGTTCTCCGCACACACGGAGTGGAGATAAAGCACATGGTCACTCGCAAACGCACGTGCACTGCCGAGACACCGGGAAACTACGTTGACGAGACATGCCAGCGCACACCCCGTACGACCAGTCCGACCCCGGCGAATGACCCCCTTGCTCCCCTCCTTTTTCATTGTCCCGTGCAGCTACGCGCCTGCTTACAAAAGAAAACACGCAAAAAATGCGTTCAGGCTCGCTCTCATGTCACTCACTCACTCGGAGCGAAAGACGCGCTTGGAAAGGCTGGGCTTCGCTCTGCTGGGTGGCTGGATGTACACACATTTCCCAGAAGCACTTGCGCGCCCACGGGTGGCGCTGCGGTGCTTGAAAAAGGTCTATTGTAAAAAAAAAGTAGCCTGCGTGTATCTGCTGCGGATTCATATTCATAAACTTGCGTCTGCAGTAGGCACACACAGACTACGAGCATAAAAAGCACATGACCTCAATAGGTACGCACAACACTGCAGACTAGGGACATGAGAAAGCATGCAATGGGAGGAAAAGAAAGGACTACAAGCGCTACAACGTCCTGCATGTTTTACATCTGCACGATCGATCTACACACACACACCGCTAAGATCAAGGTAAGATTCCAACGAAAAGAATAAACGTCTCCCACGTGTGCCTCTTTGGTAAGAAAATCGAAAGGGCCAGAGGGTTAAAGAAAAAAAAACCACGCAAGAAAACCGTATTAACAAAACATACAAGGAGAATGAGCAATACTTAACGCGCGATTAGAAGAGATAGGAAGTCCGATGAGCCGTAAGAGTACTTGCTAACACGTGGTCTTATCCGTGGCGTGCGAGCCAATAATCCATAGAAAATCAACGGGCTGTCGATTCCTCGCTACGCTGATCTCTTCTGAAAACACTGTTGGGCTCATTCGGCGTGTCCGTGTGCGTGCAGAAAACACCATCTTAGTAACATCACCCTTCGGCCACCCTATTCACACCACGACCGCGCGCGCACACTTCTGAAAATTCTGCCGCATGTTGACAGTGTACTGTCGCCACCACTGACTGCAACGCCGGGAAGGCTACGCAAGTAGTCCGTAAAGAAAAGGAGAGGTGTATCGCTCCGACACACAAACGAGCTACACAAAACACAGACTCGCGGGTTTCGATTGTTTCCCTGCAATTACGAGCGTGTTTTGTTAAGCTGTTCAGAACTATATTATGACGTGAGGCTGCGACCGAGGCATTTATTGTTTTTCGCTCCCGCAAGCAACGGACTACTTTTTGGTCGCGGAAATACACAGAGTAAACACAAGCACCATCTTTTACAGCGCTGCACGTGCAGGCACGCACCGCGGCTGCCTACCGTGACTAACTTGATGCGAGTTTCGGTACACAAAGGGGCTCGCCGTCTGCGCCCCTCAGCCGGAGGGGTGGAGCGCTCTCCTACGGACGCGTTTCTTGTTTGTGCTTTTTGCAAAATTGCCCCTGTTCCCTCCAAAATAAAGTTGTTTCTACCTCTACCAGCTTCCCTTGACTGGCACATGAAAGTTTACCGTGCCCTCAGTAGTTGATAAGGCGTGACAGGCTTTATCTGTGTTTTTATCTTAGTTGCACAAATTCACCTCCTCTCTCGACAATATACGATGCAGCATATATGCGATGCACTGCCTTGCTAGTCTCTAAGCGCATACGTCATATTTTTGCCTATATGCCTGGACATTTCTTGACCGCTTTCCGACACCCTCCGTTCTTTGCAGCATGCTCAATCCTCTTGATATGGTGCTTTCGTATGTCGGCTGTCTTACGCTTGTTGGTTAAGTTGGAAAGCTCCGCTTCTTCTATTCTGCCAGTTGATTAAGTGCTGTCATGGTTTGCCGTGTTGGAATTAAGTTTTTCGTCCTCTGGGAAAGATTTAAAGTATCCTGTCTTCCGATCTTACCTTCTACTTCTATTGCACACTCCTTGATAATGCGTGTGAGATTACCGCTCACTTCCTGAACGCAAATGTCTGCTTCCTCCGCTGGGGCCGAATATCTGTTCAGCAGCGCTACCCTTAATTCTTCAACTTTCCGTCCTTGTTTTAGTTCATGCATCGCCTGTCTTTTTTCCGCACTAGCTTATTACAGCCCCTCCTCGAGCTTAGCCCAAGTCAAGATTTCACCATCCAATGTTTAGTGCACCTAACCTTGCCTGTCACCTTCCGATCCTGCACAACAAGGCTCAGCGCACAGTGTGGAGTCTATTTCATTTTTATGCCCGCCATTCGGGCCTCTCTACCTCCGCTCCCGCTTCTCCCGTTTGCAGAAGATGATACTGTTAATGATACGCAGATTTTTCCGCTTTGCGAACTCTACTAATAAGTCCCCTATAGTTCCGCACTGCCTTCTTCCCAGACTGCTTCTTGCCTATCTTTGCATTAGGGTCTACCATAACTATGGTGTACTGCGTCTTTACCATAGCCATTGCCGATTCTATATCTTCAGAGAGGCGTTTAATAACCTTTTCTTGAATGCCAGATGCAGGTGTATAACACTGTACCCCCTTCAATTTGCACCGCTTATTAAGCTTCTCACCCTTTCGTTAATGCTGTAGTATTCCTCTATCCTGCCAGGAATGTTGTCTAGAAATTCGAAATAAATAAATAAGTAAATAAATAAATAAATAAAGGACATACATTAGTACAATTTTACTGGGCCCCCTTTCAACCACATGTGCTAAGCTTCTAGCTCTGCCTTAGAGCAGCTAGAGCTAGAATCGCAATAGCTCTTATGGTCTTCCAGCATACTTATTAGAAGTGGCAGTGTTGGTAGCACTGTTATAGGATGTAGAAAACACATTATATATACTTAAGGAACAAAGAGTACAGTAGAACCCCGCTGTTACCTTCCCGGTTGCTGCGTTTTCCCGGCTGCTACGTCGTTTTTTGGCCGGTCGCGGCATCCTCCCATATAATTCAGTGCATTAGGAACCCCGCAGTTACGTCGCAAGTGTGGAAACGTTCCCGCATGTTACGTCGCGAATCGGCAGTCCAAGCGGCCAGTGCCGACGGCCATACTGACTTTTCACGTAGCCTGACTTGGCTTGACTGCTGGATTAGCCGCACAGTGGGCGACGCCCATTACGTTTCCGGCTTCCGCCAGCAATATTATGATGTGGGATGCCGGGTCTGTCGAAGCACGAATCCCACGTAAATACATAACAATGGGTTTATTCAGTAAGCAACTGCCGCGGACGAGTATACCGAGGCTACGGTCGTCTGGGTAGCGAAAGGTAAGAAGAAGAAGAGAGTTTCCAATGTGGGCAGCCTGCTTATGTAGCCACCCTCGATGACGCCCACCTCCAGTGACGCTGCGGTAGCACTGCATTTTATCGGACACGCGGTGCTGCGTGTAGCCGGGTTCCGCTGGGCTGGACGACACGGCTGCGCGTAAATAGGCGCAGAGTGTGTCGCCACAATGGCTTTGAGATCAGTATTTACTATTTATAGGTCGCGCCTATGAGGAGGTTTTAGCCTTGAAATCAATTCGTGCACGCGTGCAGTAAAAGGGCCTTAAGGGTCCGTTTCCGTTGCCCAGGGTGCCGTCCAGAGAACTCGGCACAGGGATGCAAAGTGTTGGTGACGGAATCGCTTACAGAGATTACGATTCCACCGATGACGCCGTTGCACCTCCGAGGTTTTATCTGTCGATAAAATCGCGGTCGAATGCGCCGATGCTTGCAGCAGTGAATACGAAGTCGAGGAGGAGGAGAAAAGGGAGCAGCTGGCGGAGCCAACCTTCTCGTCGGCCGTAACGGCACTAGATTTACTCAGAAGATGCGTGATCTCAAGCGACGATGTCGACTGCCACGCGGCACTGCAGCTTCTTGAAAAGCGCCTCGTTCTGCTGGGGTGTGAGAAAATGTTCCAGACAACGCTTCACGATTTTTTCAAGCGCTAGCACAAAAACATAATTGTGTGCCGGCCATCAGTGCTCTCATTTTTCAATTTTTCTCGTTGGTCGGCTGTTACATTTCCCGGCTCTTACTCTTTTTTTTTTCCTCTATGTTCGGCGGCAGCACTACGTGGCGACTCAAAACTGCCGCGTTTTGCTAAACGAGTGCTCCACTGTCAGGTAAAAGCAAATCACAAGTAAAGGAAGTTGATGTATTCAACAGATTGCACTGCACACATAGAGGGGACACATCCGCAACACAGTGAATCAGCATGCTAAATCATGACAGCACAGTGCTGTGACCGCGCTGTCTTGTGAAGCGGCCTAACAAAAGGCTGTAGAGGAAAATATGCAACAACACAAAAGTTGACTCGTAATTATTTCACTGGCATGTACAGTACGCTCTGGTTAATTGAAACTTGAAGAGCGCCCTAAAATTTCGTTTGAATTAATGAGAAGTTTGAATAATCAGGTGCAAGCACTACTATGGCTCGGTGCAACGTACCAAGAAAAACAAAGGTGGCCTGTATTCATGTGCGTTGTTTTCACCTCATTGCTTATATTACTTTTTCTTCTGGCAATCTTAAATGATTTGGCAGATATGGTGGCTGGTTACTATTTTATTTCTCGCTGTCAGAAAATATGTGAGCTTGAATAATCATATAGAAGGGACCAACGGAAATAATACTTAAATGAGAAAGAAATTGAATTGACAGAAATAAGTAGTGCAGTTTTAATATATAGCGAAATATAGCGAAAAATCGCGAAAACGTAGCATGCCAACAAAAAGGTTGAAGTATGTCTTAATTAAAGGAATGTTTGCATTGTCAAAGTTTGAAATATCAAAGGGCTACTGTTTCAATTAGCAGAATTTGACTAATCAAGCGTCTGATGTACAGCTTTATTGAGCAGTCACCTTAACCAATAAACCTCACTTCTTGCTTAATGTGCTCAAGTTTACTACATCCAATTTAGCGGCCAACCACTGTCCAGCAAGGCTGCCTATGTGGGACATGAAGGCACTCTATGATATTAGCATTAGTTATGATGCAAGGTTATGACAGTGATGAATAATAGTAGAACTTCGAAGGAAGAGACACCGAGTACTTTAAAACAATGTGCGAAGTTGCATGTAATTAATATACTTTGTGTTTGAAGTATTACTTGCTATCAATTACATACAGGGGCAAAGAGTTCGCATGTTTCATACACAGTCCAAATGTGGGTGTCATACATACATACATACATACATACATACATACATACATACATACATACATACATACATACATACATACATACATACATACATACATACTCAATTTTGCTACCCAAAAAAGTACGCATTAGAATTGAATAAACATTGCAGCCATGCGCCAAGGTGTGACACTTCACTAAAGCTATCTCTTTGTTCTCCCATTGAAGGAATGTGTGTCCGGCTGTGCAGACCAAGACTGGTTTCTTCTGGCCAAACCGATACACACGAAGGTGGCCTGCAGCTCACGTGTGGGGTTCCACGAGGCCTCCACGAGTACCACACGGTTGGCGCCCACAAGATCGGTGCCCAGTGACCGTGCCTTGGTGGAGATGAGAAAGAGGCGGCCGCGGGAACCTCTCTACCATGTCAAGTGTCAGCAAGCTTTGGCTGAGCAGTAACACTTTGTGTAGTGAGCGTATAACGTGTTATTTCAACGTATTAGGGTTTAAATTATGTGGATGAAAAATAATATTGGTTAAGCTTAATAAAAGGTATTACGCGTCGTATCCGTCTAATTAATTGAAACAGATTGAAACAGATTGAAACAGAAGTGGAATCAAAGCTTTGTTGACATCCCTCAACAGGTACTGCATGTCAGTCTCAAGGTGAGTTCCTTCGCGCTAGATAATTTTGCAAGCTTTTTCGTGGAGTGAATGAGCCATCATATTTTTCTTATATGAAAAATATGTCATACAATAATCCCTTACCGCGATATAGCCAATACATCTCCGGTAATATCGTAGAGTACATCATTATACTTCCACAGCAGTGGACGCGTAAAAAGATTTTTGCGAGAACATTAAACCTAGTGGAGCCATGCATTTTTTCTTATGCTGGTGTCTTCCGTGTCGAAACAAAGACTTGGGAATTATTGAGCTACTGCTACTGGGTTGTTTTTTACTGTAGTGGTTTGTGTAACGAATTAATTCGGTGGACTGTTAGCTTAGTATTGTAATGAATTACCTCAAGCGAGTAATTTAAATAGAAGCTCAGTTGTTTCCAAATTACTTTTACGGTTGTCGAATCACGTTGTGGACACAGAACTGCAAGATTCCGTCGGAAGCGGATGCCCCTTTCCAGTCAGGCAGTGCTAAACGGCGAGCAACTTGAAGAAATAACAGCTTGTCGGCGACCGTACCAATTCAGCCGTCAACCGAATACCTTTATAGCATCGGGATAATAGTTGCTGTGGTACAACCTGTCTGTTCAACCCGATGCCGTTGGTTGCCGTTGGCATCGCTGCTTCTGATCTTCCTGGTCGTTTGGAACTGGGCGCTCCTTCGAGGAAACCAGCCAATTTAAACACAACTTAATTAAATTACGATGTATATCGTACCAAAAATAAATCGTAATCGAAACGTTTCATGCCACCATGAGCGGCGACACCGGCAAGTGACTTGGTAGCCTCTCTAAGAGTGATCACAGCGACAGTAGCGCACCCAGGATCTCCGCCAGGGGGAGGGGGGGGGGTTCAATTTTTCACGAAGGGCCGGACATGCGATTACAGGGTTGTTGCGTGTGTAAAAGAAAGTAAATAAAATGCCAAATAATAGTAACATCAATGATGATGATTATTGTATTAATTTTCGGCGTTTTGCAGATACATTAGAGCCACATTCTTCCAGGACATAGGAGCAGTTACGGAGTGGGAGGGGGGTTAGGTCGGCCTCAGGGGGGGGTTACAACCCCCGAACCCCCCCCCCCCCCCCGTCGGTGCGCCACTGCACAGCGACGCCGAACCAACCGACGGCTACAATTTTTACACATTACACACCCACCGCTCTGCCATCTGCTGTATAGCCATCCCGGACGGTCCGATCCGACCGCGAAAATCTACCCGGCTCCTCAGGCGACTGGTAATGCCGTTCCATGACGACAAAACACTCCTGATCCGACTGCTCCAGCGGCGGCGCTTTTGTTCCAGGCAAGGATTACGATCCGTTAACACACGACAGAGCTGAGTGCTCCTTCGCGGAATCGGTCGGGTGCTCCGAATCCCTCATTGGAAATAAGCACGGGTCACAGATTCTATGCTACGAGCCGAAAAAATGTCCTGCTTCTTGCTACAAATTTTTCTCCTATTTTTCTTGCGAGAAAAGCTGCGTCAAAACAGGAAAAACCAGTGCCATTACTTGGTTAGGCCTTAGGGGTTTAGGAAGAACATGTTTGCAGACGCGCGCTGCCTTCGAGAGCAGCCTCGGAGAGGAAGGACTTGTTCGCACATAAAAAAAGCGGAAAATCCAGGGATTTACGTGCACCTGTCGGCCAATGTACGCCACACTGGGTTACACGATGAGATGGATGTAGCGCCCTCTGATCATTCACAGGTTCCTGATGTGCAAAGCCATAATGTGCGAAGTTGAAAAGGCTTGGAATGAACAAAATGCAAAAGCGGTCGCCAGGACCACGTGTTGCCTCTGGCGAAAACTATCCAAGATCTTCGATCGTCTTGCGATAAAGAAAAATCAGGCACACACACACACAAACACAAAACAACGCGTATGCGCACCGTAGCAGGCGTACCAGGCAAATAAACATGCACCGGATTTTTGTCGGGCTCCTTGACGTGATGAGTTATACATTATACGCGTCACAGCCCCTGTCCTTGTTTGGCACTGCATGTAGTGTTTAAAAAAAATACACCATTGGACCATTGATATTTTCATTGAGTCTCGCGACGGCTACGCCGAGACGCGTGCAAAAAGTGATTAAACTTTCTTCTCTCTTTCTGCGGACATTTTACAGAGCGCAAATGTTGTTCAGTTTTCCTCATCATCCGCATTCTTCAGCCATTCCTGGACTTTTCCCTTCAATGTACGCAGTCGCTGGAGCAACGTTCCGTTCTCGTACGTTGCCTTCCGGCCGCCCAACGGATTGTGCCCGTGAGAGCAACGTTGGACTGGACCACCTCCTCGTACTTATTGTAGTAGTCCTGGAACGATTTCAGCATCACCTTCCTCAGAAGCGCAGGACAAGGCGATGATCGCTTGAGGGAGGCTTCGACAGCGTCGCACACGGCCACGCGGATCGTCTCGTGCTGCACGATGGAGTTGTAGCGCTCGGAGTCGACCTGATGCCTCTCCCTCTTGCAGCCCGCATCGTTTAAGTACGGCTTCTCCGTCAGCAGCGACTGGATCGAGGTGAGCACACTCGAGAGGCACAGCGCGGGGCTCCAGGCCGGACCAGCGCAGGTGCACAGAATGCTGAGGGACACGCTGCCACACTCGTGCAGGTTCGGATTGAAGCGCACGCCGCCGCCGTCGGTGTTCATGAGGCGAACGCAAGGGGGCTTCACCGGGTACTTCTCCGGGAAGTGTATGACAAAGTTGAAGAAGCCACCCTGGTACGGCGTGTCCGCGGGTCCCACCCAGCACTAGTGCGTGGGAGACATTGGCGTTGTGCTCCACGGGCGCGATGTGCACTCCCGGCGGGGGATCTTTGAACACCTCCATGATATCGCGGTTGAACCGGAACCGGCACAGCGATGATGTCTCCTTGTGCTTGAAACCTGGGTCCCAACTTCTGAGCGTGTCGGCGCCGCACAAGGTGTTGACGGTCTTCGGATGCGGATTGGTGGCTCGCGTGGTGCTCCAATCGCGGTCCTCTTTCGACTCACTTGGTTGTGCTTTTGTCGAGATGACGGTCTCGTCGTCGGTGTCCTCGTAGATGTCGAACTCGTAGTCGGACGCCGCATCGATGGACTTGTCGATGAACTCGTCGTCCGTCGCATTCTCGTCGGTCGCCTCATCGACGGTCGCGGCGACAGAAGACGAGTTCGCGGTCTCGTCCTCAGCCGAGAAGCTGCCGCACGAGTTTACAGTTTCGTCCTCGTCAGGTTCGCCCTCGTCACCTTGAGGCGGCGACGGTGCTGATGGTTGGCGGAGCTTCCCGCGCCTGCCGTTGTGTCGTCATCTCGGAGGTGGTAGCCGGATTTTGAAGCGTGGTGCCTTTCGCAACCACACGGTGGTTTGCCGGACTTTTGCGCACTCGTAGATGAGAGCCGGGTGTTTCGGAAGCAAACGACGACTTCTGCAGCAGCGCCTCCACTTTCTCTTCCTCTCACGGTCAGGTACACGCGGGGTTATGGAGCCCTCGACTTCTTTTTCTCATTCTCCAGTGAAGCAAGTAACAGGGGGAAGAGAAAGACAAGGTGAGGGCTCCGAAACAGTGGTTAGCGCATTCCTAAGTCTTGAATTTTTTTGCTTATAAGAAATTTACTGACAATTCCCCCAGAGTGGGTCTAAGCCACAAATTGTCAGGCGAACAAGAACAAGAACACGTGCGGCCGTTGATTAGTGGAAGGGCGCTTGTTTGATCCGGGTCCGAATTCTGCCCCCTCAGCACGCGTTAGGTTGCCTTCGGTCTTTACTGCAAGTTTTTCTGTGTCCGCCCCCTTGTTATGATCACAGCTCGATCGCACGCTTCATGTTATGTTCTGGATGCTCTGGCAGTAGAGACGCGAACATAATATAGTGAGAGCGCCGAAGGCCAGCACTGGGAAACCGTGACCTATGTTAATTGGCTCCCATTGAGAGGGGCGAACCACGGCCACCCTTACCCTGCAAACATCCACCGTAAAAACGAGGGGTTAAGTCTTGCGGCGCCAACTCGCACTCTGGCTCGCACGGCGCCACGCCTCTCTGCATCGTGTTATTGCATCAGTGCTGCCGGATCTGAGAACGAGAGTGCTTGGCGGCCGTTGCTAAGCGGAAGTTGACGTGGCGTCTCGCAGGGGCGCAGCCAATAGCGCGCGACTTCGGCTGCTAAGTGTGCTAGCGACTACGGTTTCAAAACCACTCTGCCGGGCACAGCTCGGTTTTGTTTATGGAAGTCGCCAGCCCCAGTCCTCTGTACTCTGTCTTGGCGCGTTCTCGCGGGCGCCGCAATGCCACGCCCGCCACTGACCTTCATTATACAGTATAGAAAATAGCTCCTGGTATAATTTTACCTAAGGAGTCGTTGCTTCTGCAGATCAGAAAACTTACTATTGAATAATTTTTGAACGTTCCGTTGGAATCCCCCAGGGAGCACTGGCGGCTCAATAATTTTAGTTTGATCGAAAATATTTCATAATGTTTCCAGTAATAATCAACACATATGATGTGACTGTGAAATTTCGGAATTAGATTTATTGTTGCTTGGATCCTCTAAGTTTGCGTTTGTTAACGGCTGGTTCCCTAATGCAGTATGTGGGCTGCTGCATCTCGTCCGTAGTAAAATTTAGCAGTGCAGACGGAGCCCTCAGCAAACAAAGGCGTGCGATTCCCTCACGTCGCCACGCCGCGACTGTATTAGAAACCACCAGGACAATAGAAACGCACAGGAGAGGCAATAGAAACCCACAGGACAGCATGGTACACAGACAGCAGATTCGTGGGCGAAAAGACAACTCGATCAACCAAGGAGGCGCGGCAGCGTTCCAGTATTGAAGGCAGTCACGCAGCGAAGGGGCAAGTCAGCCACGATCTAAGACAGGCAAGATCCAAGTCTTGCGGGCAGCGCATAGGCTGCCGGTTATGTATAGTACTAGTGGGGCACGTGCATAGCCACCGCATACCTCGTGGTTCTATCACCAGATAGACGGAGTGCGTGACTCCTACAACAGAGAAATACAGATAATCTGGATTTCGTTACCCACAGTTGTAGTTCTAAGGCGATCGCAGTCACAGCTACGGGACTTCAATTCACACCATACTTCTTGAGGAATAAAAACAAGTAGTTGCGGAAAGCGACTGTCGAATTGGGAGCACAGAAGCAATACTCATTATCGCAGTTCAGGTGAAATCATCATTTTTAAGTGGACGTTCCTCATCACTGTAAGACTTGACTTTTTTTCTTCTGATCAATTGGCTATCTCATCTGGGGCAATGGGACTAGCATGACCCCATTGCATAACTTTTCATATCATGCTCACGCATCAGGGTATTGTCAGACAACAACGATATTTTAGTAATTACAAAAATACGAAACTGTGCTGAAGGAGGTTGTTAACATCGCTTAGTACGTGTCGCCATTGATATTGAAATAAATATTCGGCGGCACAGACGCTGTCGGGGATGTCGAAGTGTTTTGCAGGCCACACGCGTTCATTACAGTACAAACTAGCAATCGCCACTTTCTTGCCACGGTACGGTTCGCTTTCAACTAGCGCGCTGCTTTCAGTTATACTCAGAAAACAAAACAACGACACATTTTCGGTCGTGTTCACTAGTAGCCGGAGAGGCACGTAACACGCCTTCCACATCTTTGTGCAACAGGTAACTCGAAAAACAGCGCGGCGGCAGAACTCGATTCCTGCGTGACTCTGACTCAAAATGTCGTTGTTGGTCCACCAATGATGGCTTCACGGAGTCTTCGCTTGCCAAGGTTGACTGCGTGACGTAGTGCTCCCTGCCAAGTTTTTCTTCCTCCATGGAGATACCACTCACTCGCCACACTGCTGTCTATGTTCCTGGTGACACCACGGTAAGAATACACCCGCTCATGCACATTCTGCAGACTTTCATGTTATTCGTAAGGCCGGACTGAATGCCAAACAATTCATCGTTGGCAATTTCCTCGCCGACAGCTTCGCATGACACGGATTCGCACAATGCGTAGGATCTACAGCATTTTCTAGTTAGGAACTTTACTTTCAAGGAACATGAGAAGAGACACCCCTGTTGCCTATCATCGTAGCCCGAAATTAGAGAATCACTAGAAATTTGCGCATAATATTTATTACGCCATTAGGCATTTGGAGTAACCACGCGTGTTTTTATACGTAAAACAAAGACGCGTTCAATGGAAATGCTATGTTGATTCCCTTACATTACAAATTTGGCATGGGAGTGGTGTCACGGGACGAGGTTTTGTTGTTCAGTACCGTCGGCTCGCTGAAGGCAAGTGGTGACGCACCAGTGTATGCACGCAGGTCAGATACATTTCATACGATATCCTTAATTATGCTTGCCTATAAACGCAGCCCTGTGGCCAGAACCATAACATCTATCCATCTGTTACAGACGGCCTCGTTTTCTCCTACCTTCCACGTGGATAGAGCAAAACTTTTCTCTCCGATTAATCGGTTACGCGAATGATGTAAATAAATAAAGAAACATTACTTGATGATCATTGCTTCGAAGGAAAATTCAAGTTTGCTGCCCTGTATGACTCAGAGATACGTTCTTTCGACAGCCCACAGGGTTTTCAAAACTGACGCCATGCAAATGATGGCTAACAGGTCGTCGGTTAGCAGGCTGTTGAGTCGCGTCTCGCGCGTCGTCTTGTTCGCACGCTTGGGCAGCGCTATTTAAGGCCGCTCATTCCCCCCCCCCCCCCCTCCCTTTTTTTTTTCAAAGGAGGCACCCGGGCAGGGCAATAGCCTGGATGAATTGGAAGGCTAGATGATGATGATGATGATGATGAGCCTCTTTTATGGCGCTCATCCACTGAGGGGGATAGGCCAAGAATCGTGTGGCAGGCTAGATCTGCCGGAAGGCAAAATCCTTCGTCGCCACTTTCTCTCAGTGTATACACTGTATATGGCTAAACAGAACCCATCCTTTGCGTGCCACGTTTGCCGCATACACGTATAAATGAATATCATGGCAGGGAGCAACGTAGCATAGAAACAGACTGAATAAGAGAAGCTAACCCATGGCGCTTTATGACATACTGCGTTTCTTCATGTTATTATTTATGGTGATAATGATATCTACTTTTATGGTACGTACTAAGACTCCTTGGCACGAGCACTGGTGGATCTCCCCATCGTCGTCTGCGTCTTCGCGAAACTAGTGATGCCGTCAATGATGAACCATTATAATACGGCTTAATACGGAGACTGAATAATACGACGACTTAATACGGAGACGTGATACCGTGACATCTCCGGCAGCTATGCCTAGTGACCGTCGTTTCGAAGGCAACGCCGAGTTCTGGGAAAGCACGGAAACTACGGTCGCAAACGTTCCTGACTGACCGCATCGTCAACCCGTACGACAACGACACGGCGAACTACCCCGAGTGTTACCAGTGCGGCGTGGTTTTGTGCTGAGTTCGAGCGATGCTGGCCGTCCTAGCGCCGGTCTTGGTGGACGGCGGCCAAGTGAAAACGCACTTTCGAGTATCTCTGCTCCCGCGCTTGTGCCTGTGTTTGTTGCGCTCTCAACGAGTGAAAACGTGCTTCCAATGTTATAAGTTCGAAGGGTGAGTCCTCGTTTACTGCTCAATAAATTGAGTGATGTCTGCATTTTGCGTAAGCCTAGTGTTTACCCAGCCACAGTAAACCTCGAATGAGCTTTAAAAATAACTCTAAAGAAAGCCGAGAAAGCATTGTTTAGGCAGTAAAAAATTACTCCGCTTATACTCGCTGAAAACCTCCAGGGGGGTAAATAATTACTGCCGTTTCTACGTTCAAAAACTCGGTTAGCGTGAGAGTAAATTTTTACCTTGACTGTTACGTAGTAAAAAAACCCAGAAAAGGTAGTGCGCTAGACGACAAGCTGTTTACTCCCGTTCTTGGTTATTTTTGTTTAGTGTGCACCCTGTGTAAAAAGGGGCTGCCTGCCACCCCCTGAGGACATGGCCTACCGTCCTTTCCCTCGCGAAGCCCAGCTCGTCTATGATGAGCTGGACTTCGCGAACCCCTCTTAACTTTCTCCCTATTTTCCCTTTCCCCATTTTATCGCCAGCTCTAGTCTTTGTTGAATAAACCAGTCTTGAAGCGAACCCCAACGAAGTCGTATCGTTCCTTCCGAGGCTCCTGCGCGCGCGGCCCAAGCCGCCTTGTTAGATAACACGCAGTAAGAAGTCAGTAGTCGACACATGCACGAACCAGGGCACAAGTAATCATTGTCTAATCATTCTTCAACGGTGACGAAGAAGTAGAGCAGTTCTACGAGGATATCGAATTAGCAATGAAGAAAGTACAGATATAATACACAGTAGTCATGGGGTCACAGTAGTCATGGGGTCAGACACAATACACAGTAGTCATTTCAACACAAAAGTATAGGAACAAAACAAAGTGGAGAACGGGCGATTGGCAACTATGGCGTCGGCCGTATCAATAACCGTGGGGAAATGCTAGTACTATTTGCCGAAAGAAACCGACTCCGAATAATGATTACGTTTTTAAGAAACACAAGAATAGGAAGTGGACGTGGAAAAGCCTTAACGGGGAAACAAAGAATGAAATTGACTCTATAATGTGCGAAGAACCAGGTATAATTCAAGACACAAAAGTAGTGGGGAAGATAAAATGCAGCGGTCACAGATTAGTCAGGACAAAGATTGTACTTAACCTAAAGAACACAAGAACTAAATTATTTACTAGGTCCCGCCACGGTGGTCTAGTGGTTATGGCACTCTGCTGCAGATCCGAAGGTCGCGGGATTGAATCCCGACCGCGGCGGCTGCATTTCGATGGAGGCGAAATGTTGAGGCCCGTGTGCTGTGTGATGTCAGCGCACGTTAAAGAACCCCAGGTGGTCGAAATTTCCGGAGACCTCCACTACGGCGTCTCTCATAATCGGAGCTGGTTTTGGGATGTTAAACGCCACAAATCAATCAAATCAATCAAATTATTTACGAGAAAAAATGCAAATCTAGAGGTAATCAGAGCAAAGAACGAAGAATTTAAAGTCGCTCTAAGCAACAAGTTCGAGGCCTTAGGCGAAAACGATGAAGATTTAGAAGAAATAAACAAATCCATAACGAAAACAATCCTTAAAACAGCGATAGAAGTCGGGGGTAAACCAACAAAGCAAGCAAGGAGTAAATTGTCCCAATCTACCAAGGACTTAATAAAAAAACGCCAACAAATGATAGTAACCTCGTCAAAAGATCATATAGAATTCGCATAACTATCAAAATTGATCAGTAAAGCAAGACAAAGAGGACAAAACAAAATGCATGCGCTAAAAGATAAACAAGGTAACGTTATCAACAATTTCAACGAAATAGTAAAGGTAGCAGAGAATTTCTACTCTGAACTGTACAGCTCTCAGACAGACCAAACAACCTTAGTAGAAACAGAATCAGAGGAGGGCACTGAAATTTTTTATATGACTGATGACGAAGTCAAAAGAGCTGTCAAAGGCATGTCCCGCGGTAAAGCAGCTGGTGAAGATGGCATAACAGCTGACTTGATCAAAGACGGAGGAGATGTTGTACTTGAAAAACTTGCATCGCTCTTCACGAAATGTATCAAGACATGTAGTGTGCCACGCAGTTGGAAAGATTCTAATATACTCCTAATGCACAAGAAAGGTGACATAAAGATGATAAAGAATTACAGACCAATTAGCCTACTCCCAGTAATATACAAGGTATTTACGAAAGTAGCTGCAACGAGGATAAGAGAAACACTCGACTTTAACCAACCGAGAGAACAAGTTGGTTTTAGGAAAGGTTACTCGACAATGGACCACAGCCATCCTATCAACCTAATAATTGAGAAGTATGCGGAATGTAACAAACGTCTTTATATGGCGTTTATCGTCAACGAGAAAGCATTTGTCTCCATAGAAATACAAGCAGTTCTAGAAGCTCTACGTCGAGAAGGGGTACCTGGCGTATACGTGAAAACCATAAAGAACATATACAAAGATTGCACAGCCACACTACACCTACATGAAAAAAGCGGAGAAATCCCGATCGGGAGAGGTGTGAGACAGGGAGATACGATATCCACGATGCTATTCACTGCATGTTTAGAGGAAGCCTTTAAACGTCTGGACTGGGAAGAAAAGGGAATTCGAATAGACGGAGAATATCTAAGCAATTTAAGAGTTGCAGACGACATTGTGCTCTTTAGCAATGATGGAGACGAACTACAAAACATGATTGATGACCTAAACCAGGAAAGTATTAAAATTGGATTAAAAATGAAAATCACTATTCTTGGACACTCACTATTCACTATCACATCACTATTCTTGGACACATATTATGTGAAACAAACACCATACGAGCTGAGAAAGAACTTAATATACAAATATAGATCACGCACGAACTACGGTGACCAACGATTAGCTTCACAAATTCCTGACATCTTAAACAAACACCCAACTATACTACATTTACTGGAAGATGGAATTTCAGCTAGATCATTTAAAAAAATAACGAAAGAGTTTTTAGTTGAAGAAAGCGATGCTTTTTCTTGATTTTTAAAATTTGTAGATGTTGATGTTTTGGATTCAGTACACCTTGTTTATTATTATTCCTTTACCTGGTGCTTCTTATACTCTATTTTTGTCTTATACAGCAACTCGATGCCCTAATCAAGATGTCTCTTGTTAATTTATTTGATAGAAAATATGCATTTGTTTGTATTTACCACCACTCGAATAAGGATTCTGTTAATATTTCTATGTTTTATTCATACTTCTGGTAGTTCTGTTCGACAACGGCACCCGTGTAAGATAACACGTGATGTTGTAATTTTCTGCGTAGTGTACCAACGATATGTTTCTGCATTGCTGCCAGGGTGGCACGACCAAGTCAGGCATTTACTTAGCCTTTAGTCGTGTCCCCCAAGGCAAACTTGTTCAATTTTTGCCTTGAATAAAGCAAAGCAAACCAAACCAAACAATGTGTAAACGAATACGTATACCCCACCCATAAAAAAGAAATTCCCCGTAGAATAAGGATGGGCTGGAGCGCATTCGGAAGGCATTACGAAATCACGACCGGAAACTTACCGCTCTCACTAAAGCGAAAAGTATTCAATCACTGCATTCTCTCAGTAGTAACGTACGGTGCAGAAACGCGGAGAATAACGAAAGAACTAGAGATGAAACTAAGGAGCACGCAACGTGCAATAGAAAGAAAAATGATGGGGGTAACGCTAAGAGATAAAAAACGAGCGGAATGGATCAGAGAACAGACAGGAGTAGCCGATATTATTATGTCCATCAAAGGAAAGAAGTGTACCTGGGCAGGAGATGTCATGAGGAGGAAATATAACAGATGGTTCAATGTTGTTCATTATGTGAATCATTAGAGTTTCCCCCCTATATTACATCACATTCCTCAATACCACTTCGCCATTTCTCTGTGTAGATTATTGCATTCCTAAATATTAAATTATTTAGCACCCAATTCTTGGCCAATGCCCCACAGTGGGCGTGAGCCACACATTGTCGGGTGAACAAGAACAAGAACAAGATGGATAATAAGAGCGACGGAAAGGATACCAAGAGAGGGAAAACGCAACGGAGGCAGGCAGAAGGTCAGATGGAGCGATGAAATTAAAAAGTTTGCGGGCATAAAGTAGAACCAACTCGCTCAGGATAGGGTGGATTGGAAATCGTTGGGAGAGGCCTTCGTCCTGCAGTGGACCTAAACAGGTGATGATGATGATGACCCCCCAAAAAATTATGACGTCTTCGAAACGGATATCCGAGACGTTAACGACCTCGCAGAGACGGCGCGCGTAAGAAGCGAGAGGGCGGAGGGCCACGGTCTTCGTGTCCCTGCGTGGGAGCGGCCCGCAACTGCTGCGGGATCCCCCTAGAAGGGGAAGTCCAACTGCAGTTTCTCAGGACCAAAATAAAGTTCTGTCACTGCCTGCCTGCCTGGCACATAATAGACGTTTCGTTAACGTCTTCGAAACAACTTCAAAAAGCTGGTCACATCGAAGGCTTAGAGGAGACTCCCATAATTCTGTTTTCTCGGATTTCGGAATCCGTTTAGAGACTTAATCTAATACATCAACGGTTATATCGTATCATGATTATACTACCGCAGCAGTGGACGCGTAGAAACATTTTTGCAAGATCGTTAAACCTAGTGGAGCGATGCATTTTGTCATATACTGGGGTCTTCCGTGTCGAAATAAAGACTTGGCAGTGATTGAGTAGTAATTGGATAATTTTTTGCTGTAGTGCTTAGTGTAACGAATTAGCGTGGTGGACTGTTAGCTTAGTATTGTAATGAAGTACTTCAAGCGAGTAGTTTCGGAAAGAACCTGGGCAGTTACATTACTGCTCAGTATTGCTCAGTAGTTAGAAAGTGGCCAAACTTACAAAAAGTAGTTAGAAACTGGCACGACTCATAAATTACGGCTATCTTAACCAGCTCGCTGCTAAAACCACATATCATCATCAACAAAAATTCAAGCGTTCTTTTTACCCGGCATCACCAGCGCTTTCTCGCAAACAAAGACGACGAAGATCACGTGCGATATCAGTGCGAGAAGCAAAAGACAAAAATAATTCAATGTTGTTCAGATCAGCTAATTTTATTGCCCTAGAATCAGTGGGAAGGAAGCCCGAGGCAGCGGGTGCGGAATTCAAAATGGCCAATTTTTTGTGAAGTGTGCCACGAAGGTGGTATATGAAATACCCCTTAGGTGTGGAAGGTCTTACGTGGGCCAAACAGGGCGATGCGTGGATGAACGTGCGGCGGAGCATGCCTCGTCTCTGGAAAAAAGAGAAGGAGCGAATTTGCCCGCTCATTGCAACAAATGCATGGGATGCGAGCCTTTCCTAAAAAAGATTAAGATTCTCGGGAGGAGCCAGACCAGAGTTGGCCGTGAACTATTAGAAGCGTTTTTTATTAAAGATAAAGGTGATCAATGTATAAGCGACACTTCTGTTACCTTGTATAAGGCTGAAGACCAGTTTTTGCGCAGGTGTATGTGACGGTGAGGTGTTCTGAATTGTATGCTTCCCCCCTCACCCCCTTTCAACCCTCTTTCCTATCCTTGTGACGATTGGACATGCTTATATAAGCTGTTTCAAGAGCAAATAAACCAGTTGATAGTTTGCGCTCTTTCTGTCTGCCTTGTTCTTGCTGTGATTGTCCATTCTACGCGCAACAACTTGGAAAAATGTCATGCACCAACTCGCCCAGCAAGAAGTTCTTCTACGATACATGATCACAGTACGTCAGAACAAATCTCCATAGTGTTCACTTCTCATTTTATTATTATATACCATCAGTCTTCCCAGAAAACTATTCCTTTAACCTAAATTTGATTATCTAATTTGTACTACAATTTTTTGTATTTTTATAAGTAGTTCTCTCTCACACAAATGTCTTTTTCGGTTCATGGCCGATCCCCCGGAGTGGGTTACGCCAAAGTACCCAAGGACCAAGCAACCACCCAACCAAGCAAAGCCACAGAGCAGCCTAACACCTCACGTGGCATCTTTCCTCGTGTTGTTGAACTGGAGGCAGTGTGAAACGCATCGAAGCGGCCTCCCCGTGGACAACTCGTCTCGCTTTGCCATCACTGAAGAGACAGCTTTCTCATCGGACTTCCCCGGAAACAAGGGGGACGGCACTGCAGCAAGGCGAGGAGTGCAAGAGCTCGAACACCTGGCAGTAGGAAAACATGAGCTGGCGGATGTGAGGCCGAGCGGACAGCGCGACGAAATTGGCTTCCTTTCCTTGCGCAAGGAACGTTTTCAGCGGAACGGAAAATTAGAATGGTGCCCACTATACAAAGCGCAGTGCTAATGGGCACCGGCCTCTGTTCCCATCTTCTTCTTTATATGCTCACAAATTGACCACATGCAGGTTAACGAAGTCAGGTTGGTAATCGACGACATTGATCAATTCATGGCGTCTCGTTTGGTGCCTTCCCGACATTGTGCTACAATGTTACAAGGGCAGGACAGCTTAGTGCTACTGAGGCTCTATAGTGTCATAAGCCTCTTACTTTATGCGTGTCCCTTCCATCCACATCACATACCACGCCTTCCGCGTGGGGGCTCATTTTCCTCGAAATAGTGCCTACTTAATTTTGGGCTATTGTTTCGCGAACAGACCGTTTGATAAACATGACTACATAGTTAATGGTCAGCTGCCGTGCAGAAACGTAATTACCGATGCATGATACAAATTTGCATATAAAATAATGTAAATTACGCCTCGAGTTTACTCGAACGGCATCTAATCTCTGAACGAAACGTTCCCTGCCCATTGATTGAAATAGTGCGCCGAATTCTCCAATTTACTTTTTTATGGCGAAGCTCCTTATGCCGTGGGTCTGTCCATCCTCCGTTTGTAGTAGCCACCTCTAGTTCGTGAAGTGCTCACTAGATGGCGTGATGGCGCTGCGGTGCTCGCTTCATTCAGATGTATGGGAACGCGTAGTATGGGAGTCTGTCTGTCTGTCTGTCTCTCCGTCCGTCCGTCCGTCCGTCCGTCCGTCCGTCCGTCTGTCTGTCTGTCTGTCTGTCTGTCTGTCTGTCTGTCTGTCTGTCTGTCTGTCTGTTCGTCCGTCCGTCCGTCCGAACGCTGCGGTGCTGCTTAGCTAGTACGTGAATTGATCGCGCGGAGGCGCTCCCTGCGTGCTCTAGTGTGACAGGAGAGCGCTAGATGGCGACACACAGTATTTGTCACGTCTTTGATGATGTAGTGGGCAAGATTCATGGAAGATTCACGGTTTTTACCGATGAAGCTCCGGAGCTTCGCCCACTCATCATCATTCACTCCGTGGATATGCGTGGATTTTTTTCGTGTTATTACTTAAAGTAGCTGTGAGGCATTGGACCATTCAAGGCAATGATGGTCTTCAAGGCACCTGGTAGTTCAATCCCAATCTACCATCGCGAATTACAGGTTCGGGCGGGGAACATCTCTTGCCTCCGCTTCTACCGGATTCCAGGAGTAAGCACGATGTGGATGTCTCCTACAACAGACTACTCCCGAGATAGCGAGCATTGTCATTAGAGTTAGTCCAGAGTACTGCTTGTCATTAAAGCTTTGCCATTAGAGTTAGTCCAGAAGAGCATTGCTTCGCAATGAACATTGTCCTTAAGCTGAACACATTTCTAAGTTTCTCTTTGAAGTATGCACATTACCTTTTCAACTAGACTGGAATCACGTTGAAACAATATTCGCAGGAACGGTAAAATCGAGTCTATCATGTCAAATTTTTTTTGATACATACATACATGAACGCCGTTCTCACTAATGACAACCTTGGCTTATATGTTGCCTTCCGTGGGAACTGCCGCTGTTTAGGAAAAGTTCTCTGCCGTAGAAGAATGCATGACATCTCTGATGTTTTAAATTTGGAATATTCTACAAAAACAACAATAGCATACTTTAAATAGGCACAGAAAACATACAATCACGCTGAAAATATCATAAAAACATGGCCCCCTTCTCCCATAAAGTATCTAAACAACGACCGCCTCTGAACAAAGCTTTGTTTCTGGGAAATATCGATAGCTTTCCTTTTACAGCTTTGTGACGCATAAAGGTGATTACAGGATTTCTGTTTCATCCACGTTCTTTGATTTTACGTGGTCATCGTATAATAACGCTCCAAAATAAACCGGAATATTTTGCGTTTCCATAAACTGCCCCTGGCACGCTCCCAGTTGTTTCCTTCTACCTTACGTGTTACTAAATTCGCGTACTGAACTGCTGTAGTGTATGTATGTGCTGGTAGGTTAGCACAGGCTAATTCTGTCTGTAGTGCTGGCTGACAACTGCAATATCATATATATTAATTAATGTTACTAAATTCGCGTACTGAACTGCTGTAGTGTATGTACGGGCCGGTAGGTTAGCACAGGCAAACTCTGTCTGTAGTGATGGCTGACAACTGCAATATCATATATATTAATGTTACTAAATTCGCGTACTGAACTGCTGTAGTGTATGTACGGGCCGGTAGGTTAGCACAGGATAACTCTGTCTATAATGATGGCTGATGTATGCACTGCACTCTTATACCGCATACACTCTCTTCGTAAAATCTCAATCCGATAATTATCGCTCAATACATTGACAACAAACTCAGTTTGTACTGCCAAAACTAATATGTATTCTGCCTTAACCAACATTATTTCTTCAATATGTGCACGAATGGCAGGTGTGCAATTCCGGCACACTCCACCACTCGCCGCTGCCGCGGCTGCTGCTGCTTCGGGAAGGACCAATGTTACGTGGGCGCTTTCCAAGAGAAACTACTGCGTTGATGGTGAGGCGAGGTATACGAGTTATGGAAGAGCAGCATCGACACAAACCACGCAGTGTTGTCAAGTGATGCAAAAACATACGCAGGACACCTGTGCAACAGCCGCGGCTTTCTTTCCGAGAAGTTTCCGAGGTTGGAAGTTGCGGCCGCAGGAAACCGTCTTAGTGCAGCGACGAAGGTCCCTAGGCACGGTGTTCTCAGCAGCGAAACAGGACGAGTCTATCATGAAAAACCCCTCCACGAGAGGTTCACTACAGCTGAATTTTGAAGCTCATAAATGTATATGATATTGCAGCTGTCAGTGCTCTTTAGCATGCCGCCAGAATGAAAATCACGAATTCATAATGCAATTTGCTACTTTCATTAAAATCCCACTCAAGCGTCCTTTGTGCCTTTATTATTTGAAACAAGCTTGACTCATTCTCTTACCCATATGATGATGATCTAGTACATTAGAAAGCACTGACCAGCCATCGTCTATGAAAATTCGTGGCTACAATTACTCGCTATAATGAAAGGTCACCACAGAGTTCAAAAGAATTATTTTTGGGGAATACCTTTTCTCGAAACTATAAGTGCTGTCTCAGGCTTGAGAAGCTCCATCAGAGCTCTTTGAGTGCATTTTCTCGAAGGAAAGCAAATATTCGCTCTTTCTCAATCTTCTATTCTTCACGGGGTAGCGGACACGAATGTAGAGATAAATTTGTAAAGGTGTAGGTTTCTGTGTAGTGTGCCTATGAGGGTGTGTATATAAAAAGAAAAATATAAATAAGCTTTAAAGTCTGCACTCTGTCATCAGGCGAACTTTCTTATGCTGAATAAGCTTACTCCTTATACATACACTTGTAAACGTGCGTTATCTCTACCGTTTACTATACGAAAACGTGGTCATCTATAACATGTAAATCTAGTCAAAAAACGGAATTATAACTACATAGCCCACGCTTCCACCGAAATCATGTAACAGTCACGTGACATGTTTATCGAAATAACACGTGTCCTCAAAATCTGGGGAGGAAATGTCACGTGACAGGTTTTCGCCAACATGCCGTAACGCAATGTCACGTGACTTGTTTCTGCCAAAATCACGTAACGCAACCTCACACGACAAGTTCCCCGAAATCGCGTAACGAAATGCCACAAGACATGTTGCCAAAATCACGTAACGTAGTGTCACTGCATATGTTGAAATAAAATCACGTCTGGCAACGTCACGTGACATTTTTCCAAAATCACGTGACCAAATATCACCTGACATGTTTTTGCCCACATCACGTAATGCCATGTAACGTGATATATTTTTGTAAAAATCATGCAACGCAATGTCACGTGGCATGTTCCCCCAAATCGGGTACCGAAATGTCACGTTACATGTTTCGGCGAAGATAACGTAACGCAATGTCACGTGACAGGTTCCCCCCCAACCCCAACATCACGTAACGCGATGCTGCGTGAGATGTTACTTCCAAAATCACGTAACAGAATGTCACATGACATGTTCTTCTCAACATCACGTAACGTCATGCCACGTAATATCTTCCTGCGAAAATCATGCGAAGTAACATCACGTGACTTGTTCCCCAATATGACGTAACCAAATGTCACGTGACGTGTTCTTCCACAGATCACGTAACCCAATGTTATGCGCTGTTTTCCCGGAAAAATCACGTAACGGAACGTCCCGTGGCATTGCCACGTCAATTGACTAGCATAAACAGCTTCGCTTTTAAATTGTAGCGACTGACAAATTACTGCTATCTTAAGCAGCTTCCCTGCTAAAACCACATACCATCATCATCAAAAAATTAGAAGCGTTCTGTTTAGTCGCCATCAGCAGCTGTTTTCTCTCAAGCGAAGACGACGAAGATCACGTGCGATCTCGGCGCGAGCAGCCCAGCCACTCGGCAGCCTGAGGGAATACGTGTCACCTCCGGTCAAGCTGCGTTACGCACGTCGAAGAGGCCTCCCAGAAGTCACCTCTTGCCTTGCCTTCATCGAAGAGACAGTTCCCACCGCGCTCGACAAGGCGGACTGGACTACAACGAGGCGAGCGTTGGAAGTACTCGAAGACACGGCAGAAGGAAAACATCAGCTGGTGGAGATGAGACTGACCGGTCAACGAGACACCATCGGCTTTCTTTCCTTGCGTAAGTAAACTTTTCGGGGGAACGCAATATTAGAAAGGCGCCTACTACTGACGCACAAAGCGCAGTGGTAGTGGGCGCCTACCAGCCTCTGTTCTCTTTTCCTTTGTAAGCTCACTAAATGACCAAGTGGAGGCTAGTGTGTGTGGCTTCGGCTCGCAGGTTTGGCTAAATGGCACTTCTTAACGAAAACAGCTTGGTATTCGATGGCTTTCTTCAATTCATGGCGTCTCCTTTTATGCCTTCTTCAGTTTATACTGCATTGTTACGAGGGCTAGAACGTACAGTGTTTCTGAGATCCTATAGTGCATATATGCCTCTTATCAGGTGCGTGTGTCTTCTATGCACAGGCTCCGTATATCACGCCTTCTCCATGCGGGCTCATCTTCATCGAAATCGTGCCTACTTAATTTTGTTCTACTATTTCGCGAACAGTGTATTACATGTACATGAATGTATAAGTTATGGTCAGCCGCAGTGCAAAAATTTTATCACTGCTGGATAACAAATGTATGCAGACCTACTAAATGGAAATATACGCCGCAAGTTTCCTTGAACAGCATTTAACCTCTTCTCTGCCCACTGATGGTAAATTGTGCGCCTAATTTACGTATTTACTTTTCTTTTTGGTATTATTCTTTAAGGTCAAGGTGAGGTTTTGGATCATTCAAGCCCATGTCGGCCTTCGAGGCACCTGGTACTTCAATGTCGATATATGCTCACGAATTGCAGGTCCGCGCTGGCAACATCTCGTTCGGACGCTGCCCCCGCTTACCCACGTGCAAGGGCGACGTGGATATTCTCTTAAACAGAGCAGTGCCCAGAAAGTAAGCATTGTTGTTAGAGTTATCCCGAGCAGCATCGACAAAAGAACACTGCGTCGCAATGCATGCTGCTGTATTTAAGCAAAATAGTGTTTTTATGTTTCGCATTATAGTGTAGACATTGCCCTTTCCACTATAGTCGAAGCTCGCTGAAACTATCTTCACAGGAACTGAAAAGTCAAATATGCCAAAATGATAAGAAACGCATGGAAATCCATACCCTTATGAGGATGTTCATCGAAAAACTTATCAGGAATTATCGTATCAACGGAATTACTCTGTACGTACATAGTTCAAGGGCATACGCACACATTACAGTACCAACCTACTACTGCAGGACCGTGAACAGCGTAAAGTCCGCCCTGCTTTCAAATGTGGCACTGCCAGCACCAAGCAAGGCCGACGCCACCCGAAGAACTTCGGCACTTCACCGTGGCCGCTCCATGACCGTTCGCGACACATTCAGAAAATGGAGTCTGGGATAGAGCACCTTCGCCTGGTGAGCGCTATACGATTGCATTTTGGAGAAAAGGAAAAATTACATCCCACTCCTTTTGTAGTCCCAAGGAAGTCTAGGGAGACATCTTCAAGTTTTCCGGCTCCAAGATTTTTCTTTTTGAGGGGACGTTTTACATCAGAAAAAATTTGTTTTTCTGGCTAAATGTGTACGAAACTGAAATGTAAGCGAGTTGGTTAGAGTTCATTGTGCGAATACAGTGCTTGAAAACACGGACACAAGAAGAGTGGACAACACTAATATGAAATCCTCTGAACGAGAGGACGGTAGCGAAAGGGAAAGGAGAAGCTCCTTTGTCTGCATCCTCAGAGTGGTAGCGCCACATGCAAAACGGGTATATGCGCCGGTCAAAGTGAAATAATACTTTTAATGTTTTCTATCACTTCGCCATATAAGCTGATCGAAAGCTGACTCACGCATATGCTCCCACTAGTATTTCTGCCAGGCCGCGACCAGCAAGCACGTTTCTTCACTATTATATCTGTGTAGGACCGCGCTTTCATCTCCGTTTTAACGCGGGCACAAGCCCAGCAGTGCATGGAAATATGAGAACGCCTTCCACCGAATAATGACGTTTATTCTGAATAATACAACATGTCTTTCTACAACGACGAACTAAAGCTTTCCCTACTTAAGCAACTACCTGAGCACTTCCTGTTAGAAGATAATCTAGGTAGGTACGTTGTAATGTAACGGAATTAACTCGCTCACGTTATAACTCTTTTTCTCCTCCAAGACATACAAGCCAGAAATCCCTTTCCGTGCAAATGTTTCAGAAGATACTTGGCAAGTTTGTTTATTATGTAATCTACAGAACTCCTTAACGTCGCTAAGTTTTTCAGACCGTTTCGCGTACGTAATTCAGTTTACGTAGTTCAGTTTTTGAAGGAGAAGAATTCTGGCGAATGAACAGCTTTTAGTTTCGATGTTGAAGACCTGTATTATATCTTTGCCCATGATGTTTGCCAAATTATATTAAATGAGTGGATTCAGAAACAACCGCAGATGGCGACTTTTATATATGGTTGCGGAATTTCCACGGGCGTATTTCTAAGTATTGTGTCCCTGTATTTCATGTCAATGCGGGCTTCTGCAGACAGCTCGTATTTCTGTAGGTTCAAGGATTATGCATATTCTTAGTTATCATTATCCAAGGAAGGTCCAGAGCAACTTAGGGCTGGCCTTATACGTCTACATCGTTAATGTAGCCCGTTACGCTGAGAGCGGCTTCAGGTAGACGCATTACATATACTACGTATTTGTTTGGCATTTGGCAAGATTGCTTTTTTTTTTTGGCAGCACTCCCACAGATCTTGTACTTATGTATTACTTGTATTGCTACAGGTACGTGTACGTGGCGGATTCAGTATGGAGTTTAAAAGTGGCACCACCAACACCCAGCCAAGCCCAAGCAATCGCGGGAATGTTTTAGGCCAGCCTTGGAACACCTTCGGGACTTCAGCGTGGCCGCGGACAGCCTATTCACTTCGAGGCCGTAAACTGGAGTCCGGAAAAAAGCGCTTTTGCCTGGTCAGTAAAACATGATTGCATATATCTTTTTTTTTTTAATTTCAACCCATTCGTTTTGTAGCACAAAGGATCTCTTGGGAGGCATCTTAAGGGAAAAACCATGTTTCTGACCCCGATATCATCCTTTTACGAAGAACATCATGCTTTAGGAATGATTGACAAAAGTCGTCTCTAACCTTCACAAACTAATTAAAGACAAATGGTATGAAACATAATTTTCCTTCTGAGAGGACGAGGCGGGACTGAATGCGTAGGTACGGGCAGACAGAGGTCCCTTTCACCTTAACTTCAGGTACCGCATGATACATGATACAGAACTTCCACATCGCACATGTTTCACACATACACTCCTAGTACGGTAACCTTTAGTTTATTTTATAGATACACAAAAATGCGAAAATATCCTCCTTTACCAAACGTTAAAGCACTTTAACGTTTCGTAAGCGAGGATATTTTCACATTTTTTGTGTACCTATAAAAGAAACTAAAGGTACCGTGCTAAGAGTCTATCAATGACCATTGTTTACAGAAGTCTGTATCTTCATGTCTGTATAATGGCATCTGTATTTATGTGCCGATTCTAAAGAAGTGAACTTCAGCGTAGCTGAAGTTGTACGGAGTGGGAAAGAATTGTGTTGTTCTCCACGTGTGTTCCACCAAAGTTTGTTTCCCCGAAAGTTGATATTTGACGATTCCATTGTATTTTTGCACGCTTGCATATGTGGGGATAAGATGTCAAGGCGTTTTAGAAGCAACACTAAGGTAAATGAACACCAAGGTCACTCTGCATCGCTTGGTGACGCAGCAGCTGCTACGGGGAACGCGCTCTTAGCCAATATGAAACTGAAGCCTTTCGTGAAGGCAGCACGTAAAGCAATAGGTCCTTACTTAGGACTCATGGCATAGTGAATGTGTGCTGCGAAAAGTGAACGTTGGTCAGCGTATGGCAACAACGAACACACTACAGGGTCCCTTTCAACCGTGCCTCGGCTTTACGCTGCATGAACTCAGAATTATTGATTTAGTATCCTTCCTGTTTAAATAGCGAATGAGTCATTGCTTCAAAACTGCAGCGCAAGTGTTTCTTTATTATAGGGTTAAATGGTACTATCTCAATAGAAGCAAATGCGGGAACGAAGATTGCAAGCCCCACTATGGCTGCGATCAATATTATCTGTAGCGTTCTTCCAGGAGCTATCGAGACTGTAGCGTGGTCCTCGCAGGCGATATTTGTACGGAAGGTGTTAAGCTAAGTAATGCACAGGCCGGCAGCTTAGTCCAGGCCACGATGCAGTGAGAATGTCATGTTGCGTATACGCTGCTCCCGAATTTTAGAATTCACAAATTCAAGGGAACTGTAGCATGCGCTTGAGCAGCAGCACGTCATTAAACGTTGCTTTTACATGGGCCATACCGCTTCCCAGATGCTTTGTAGAAAAAGTGGACCCGTGGCAGTATCTCTCAAACAGTTCCCTCTGCTTTTTCTAGGGCTAGGTCCTATCTCCACACTTCCTCATCGTCTTGCATGCTTCCCCCCCTCCCTCGAGCTCGTGCTCCACATTTTATTTTTAACATGCTTGCTTTGCATACATTTCAATTTTAACGTGCTTGCTTTGCATTTACGCAAACGTTGTTCTTGAGATGGCTCTCAGAATTCGAGAATGGACGGCAGACCATTGAAGAAATTGAACTATCTAGAAGGTACGCGTGACTTGAGTGCAAGTGAGGCCACAGTAAAACATGTTCCGGAATGTGACCGTCCTTTGTGTAAGAGAATAATTACTGAAGACCTCGGTGAGGTTTGATCGTGATTTGTTCTAAAACGAACTCCTCGAGTGCTTTAACGATGCCGCCGTACAGAAACGACCGGACACTGATGGTCGCTGGAGGATACGCACGACAACACTGAGCCGTACACCCCGCTTCTTCCGCCAAGGGTAAGGGTTGGTGCAGCAGTGCGCAGCCTCCGCACAGCCTTCCTACGAGCCAGTCAGACTTTTTACGGCTCTCGAATCTCATCAGAAGCTTCAAGGACCACTGTTTCGAGACTATTTTCTTCATTATCGAAAGCGTTCTCACCATCTCTCTAAGTAGGTTATTCTAGATGACTTTCAGGGAACTTTTCCAGCATGGGAATTCCCTCAGGTAGCTGTGCATCGTTGCCCAAGCGTACTCTATTAAGAACTTGAGTAATTTATAAATAATGCCTATTAGGTATCAATGAATAAACCCATTTCGAAAAACACTCTCATTATTTACGGATAAAATGAGCATGTATACTTTGTGTACAATGTGTATGGTCTTTAAAATATTTCTGACATTTCATATATTGTCTCAAAGTGAGAATTTTCTAAACTGAGAAGGTTACAAAGAAAAGCATCACGAACATTTCTTGAATGAATGCTGCTGTATGCGGAAACGAACTACAATACTTGCTATAAGCAAATTCCGAAACAAGTTATTCTCCACACAGAATAACTTGTCTTGGAATTCGTAATCTTGAAATTGCGGTCTTGGTATTGTAAATCGAGCTAGCGTCGTGTTTTGAAAGCGGCTCAGAGCACTCGCTCATCTTTCCTGCGGAGTGAAATGCACGCAGTTCATATTCTTAATAATCGTGACATGTATGTTGGCTTTCTTTCTGGCTACCGCAGTCTGCGAAAAGGACTTGCGGATTTCAGCTCGCGTGAGAACTGTGACGTCTTAAAAAATGTGTATTAGCCTAGAATAATAATTGAATCCTTGGAATGGGGACAGAAAACAGGAATTAGCTGTGAAAGTTCTATAGAAGCCTGGCCCCCTACCGTCATAACGTTCGTAAACAAAGATTGCCTTTGTTTCCCGGAAATATGGATACTTGTAAAGAAAATGGGATTACATAAACTGTAACAGTACATTGAAAAGATGCGCACGAGCGCCTTTTCTGCGTCCTTGTACAGTTCTTGCGCACGCATTTCCTTTGCGTGCGTGAACCATCTGGTCCAGCAGATACATATATAACCATTATGGATAGATATTCACGGTCGTTTGAAAAATAGACGATTGAAAGTTTTACTTCCTTATGAACATTCCGATAAGTCCCCAATATGTAACAAAGCACCAGAAGAAACTATAGCACACATTTTCTCCATTTCCCCGAATGGCGAGCATAAAAATGCAATCAACTCATAATATGCAGTGAAGCTGTCTTCTTAGAATATTCTGCATTGGTCGTGAGCGAACAAAGGGCTTTTACGTCCTTAAACCAGCTGTGATCGCGAGAGACGCCGTAGTGGAGGGCTCCGGAAATTTTGCCCGCCTGAACTTCTTTTAACGTGCACGGACATCGCACAGTACCCGATCATCAAAAATCACCTCCATCGAAAAGCAGCCACGGCGGCCGGAATTCGATCCCGAGACCCCCGGGATCGTTACTCCAGTGCCATATCAACTAGATCACCGTGGCGGGGACAAAGTTTTCCGGAGGATGATATACAGTAATCACAGGGTGTGAGATCTCGGATTAGGCTAGGCTAGGGGATCGACTGAAATAAGAATAATACGGAGGAACCGAGCAGCGCGAGCGAAAGCAAATTCAGCATTGCGCTTCAGAAATTATATTGTGCTCTAACCAACACAAGCATTCTTTGGTATCGAGAAACTGAGCGATGATGTTAGACGCGTTATCACGGACTGTACATTGTACGTATAGGAGGTATACGATTTCTAGACAAGGTGCTGGCAGGCTTTTTAAGGAGACGAAGCGTTTGAATATGAAACTGCAAAGTGTATAAAAGTTTCCAACTTGACATAGTCCCCGTGATATACATGAGAGTGTAGACTGTCTTGCATGGTCGAAATAATCTAGTGTATTGGGCGTATCGCTTTGACGTAATCAGGTCTATAGCTGAAGAAATGACCCGGAAAAAGAAAAGTACAATGACGCATTACGAACTGGGGCATTGCGAACACCGCGACACGTTTATAACCGCTATAAGCGTACGACTCTCTGGACGCACACGTCGCGCTCGAGTGTAGACCCAACTTGAGCACATGCTGTGAATTTTTGAAGTCAAGCTCACCCTTGTGGTGACAGACAGCTCGCGCAATATTCTTACGTGTTCAGTGATGGGACGTATGCCTTTCGGTGCTTCCACTGTTGGCCGCACAGAAGTAGCGCCCATTTCAATACAATCGGGTCGCGACTATTCATCTTTGAAGGAGCGGCGACTTTCGATGGCCTTACACATTGTATGCATTTGTACTGTACACGCTTCATGGACATCACTATTGCAGCCGTGTAGATAGCAATATGCATATGTCGCCGCTAAATAAAATCCACCTAAGTCAAGCATTGACAAATGCTTCGTCACATATGATGTTGTCAGGATCGGCCCTGGTTTTGCAATTTGAATGGCTCTTAGAACTGTAAACAGCTCCATTCTCAGACACCTGGTCATCACTGCAAAAAGTGGCATGGGGCCTCCTCGGACCATTATAGGGACTCCTCCATGCCTCTTGGCGTCGTTGCATCGCATCTTCCCGAAAGAGGAGAAGGAGAAGAAATAAACATTGTTTATGAGTGACAGCCGACGGCACAATCACCAAAAGTGGGCAATGTCCGCAGTCCAGGATGTTTTGGTACTGTGCCCCGTCGTATTTGAGGCTTCAGCTTCTCATCTTGACTCCCCATTGATCCTTGTTTGTTCCCATAATATATTATATCGATCCGTGACGTGCACACTCTTCTACCGTATTATATAGGGTGTTTTTGCAGAGAGTATCATCGAATCAAGCTGGCCAGCATAGGACCTCTAGTTGACAAAACGTTGCATATGTGTAGACGAGGATCCTAACGAAGAACTATACATTAGTGGGGCCCTCTTATAATAATAATATGATATTCTACAATGTATTATTATTATTATTATTATTATTATTATTATTATTATTATTATTATTATTATTATTATTATTATTGGCCGAGCCCATTAAGCGTCCTGCTCCTCGATCGGTTTCACACAGCCTCTGGCATAGCACGGACAGCATTGGAGACAGAATAAAGGGAATACAAGAAGCCCAAGCAATAAAGATGTGATCTGTAAAATGCAGGGAGACTCTCGTACCCCGCACACTCCGTACTCTCTGGGTCATTCACGCCTTTCTTGACCGCGTTCATCCGCGTATATTACACTATTTAGCAGGGCCTTTCTCACAAAAGAATGACGTTAAAGACGATGTGCGAACTCAACAGGTGCAGCTCGACGCCGATTTCACGAGAGTACATGACGTGCCTCTTCCGAGAGTGTGTCGTCGTGGTATCACGCCCATAACTTTAGAGAAATAATAGTGACAATCGCTTTATGGTCGCTCTGGTACACTGTGATTAGTACCGCGACCGTTTTCTCGACGTTGTTCACAAAGACCTAATACAAACACAATCTGTTCGGTTTGGTGCCTTTCTATGCAATTCCGACTTCGAATGACCTCGAACGGACATATCAAATGCGCACCTGCGACCTATTCTTCCTGGGGAACGCGGAGGAGGGTGTTCCTATTGTTCAGGGCTGCTTTGTCATCGATCATGCAGTTTTGGGGCCTCTTTTGTGGTTTTCTTTACACTGAAACGAATACTGTGCTCTATACTGTATGCTTGAATGCGAAGATATGCCCTTTGCCTTCAATTATTGACGTGTCGTTTTGTGTTCGCGCCAAGAAATTTTGCCTTCAAGTCACGCTATGCAGCTTCGCTGTAAAACACGGATTTGATCCCCGCCGCGGCGTTCGCATTTTCGATGGAGGCTGGGATGCAGGCCCGTGTGCTGTGCGTTGTCAGTGCAGAGTGGTCATAAGAACCCCATTGGTCAAAATTTCCGGGGCCATCCACTGCGGCTTTTTTTCTCCTTTCCATCTCTTTCAATCCCTTTCCTCTACGTCCCCACGCATGCTGAGCCGTGCTCCCGAATCAAATAAATGGCCATCATCATACCTGTTTGATGCTTTTTCTGTGGTTTTCTTTCCTTGTGGTTTAGCACTGTTTCTTTTATGGCACAGAAATGACACAAGGTTTTTTAGTACGATCTTGGTCTAGTCATGTAATGTGCGAATATCATATTCCTTTAACCCGGAAATCTAGTTTTCGCAACTAACATGTGGGCATGAAATGAATAGTCCTCGCTTGCACGCAATCATTATAATTGAATGCCATCCCGTAAGCCTAATTTCAAATAAAGATGTGCCGTTTGCCTCCAGTTGTTAACCTGGAGTTTTCATTGTAAGCCACGGAATTTTCCGACCACCGATAGGCTCACAGCTTCATTGTAAAACTGATTTCCTTTAACGTTGTGGGAAAGTCTCCAGCCAAACAAATTGGCCATCTTTATTCAGTGTTTAATTTCCGATTTCGTGGGATTATCGATGGTTGTATATCAATGTGGTTGCTTTAAAATACGAAGCATTTCTCTGCGAACCCGAGTTTCGTTGACCACGTCTGTGTATATCTGTCTAGCCATATACGTCTGCGTCAGTGGGGCACCGACGGGAGGGGGGGGGGATTTCGGGGGTTGTAACCTCCCCCCCCCCCCCCCTGAGGTCGGCCTAACCCCCTTCCCACCGCAACTGCTCCTAGGTCCTAGAAGAATGTGGCGCTATTGTATCTGCAAAACGCCGAAAAAATAATAAAAATAATAATCATCATTGATGTTACTATTATTTGGCATATTATTTACTTTCTTTTACACACGCAACAACTGTGTAATCGCATGCCCGGCCCTTCGTCAAAAATCGAACCCCCCCCTGGCAGAGATCCTGGGTGCGCTACTGGTCTGCGTACTTTCTTGGTCGTCTCGTTCACCTGCTTGGCGCCTCAAATTTGATGGCTGGGTATAAATGTATGACAAGCATTAAGAATTTATCCTTAAATATCTAACATTATATGTTTGTCATGTGCATCATGATTAACGAAAAGTCACAATTTTGCCAAAACGGTGAAGAAATTAATGCGATAGCAATGCATGACATCATATACGAAGGAAAACTAGAAACTTTGGGATCAATCTGCACTGTAGTAAACGTTGGCTTTTTAAGTGAGCATGCAGGTGTGCTTTGGCATTAGCATTGATTGATTATGCGGGGTTTAACCTTCAAAAACCAGCTCTGATTATTAGAGACGCCGTAGTGGAGGTCTCAGGAAATTTTGACCAACTGGGGTTCTTTAACCTGAACTGACATCGCAGTGCACACGGACCTCAACATTTCACCTCAATCGAAATGCTGCCGCCACGGTCGCGATTCGGTCACCCGACCTTCGGATAAGCAGCAGAGTGCCATAACTTCTAGACCACCGTGGCGGGGCCCTTAGGCATGACTAGACACCCACAAACGGAATGAATGGCCACGACATGTCGCTCGCAGAAGAGTGCCACTGATGAGAAACGGCGCCTGTGGGCAGGCTGTCAAATTTTATTTGAGTTCCATGTTGCTGCTGTACGGTCACTTTTGAGGTCACAAGAGCGGCGAGTTTCGATCTGCTGACGCATTGTGTGCCTTTATGCTGTAAATGCATCAGTGGACTTAATTATTGATGCTGTGTAGATAGCAATATGCATTCGTCGCCGTCAAATAAAAGACCTCAGTGTCCTAGCACTGACAATTTCCTCGTCACATGCGCTGTTGTCAGGATCGGCCATGGTTTTGTAATTTTCATGGCTCCTTGAACTGTAGCCAGCTCTATTCTCAGACGGCTGGTCGTCGATGTGAAATGTGGATGGGTCCTCCTGTGACCAATACAGGGACTCCTCCATGGCTCTTAGCGTTGTTGCATCGCAGTTTCCCGAAAGAGGAGAAGGGGGAGGAAAAAACATTGCTCATGTGTGACAGCCGACGGCACAATTATCAAAAGTGGGTGGTGTCCCTAGTCCAGGATATTCAGGTACTGATCTCCCTACAGGGCGGTCTTCCGATGACGTTGCTAGTCTTAGAGGCTTGAGCTTCTCACCTTGACTGCCCATTAGTCCTTGTTTGTTCCCACAATATGTTATCGACGGGTCGCACCCATCCTTCTCTATACCATACAATGTAGGGTGTTCTTGCAGAGCGGAAGGTGGAATCAAGTGGCCAACGTAGGACCTTTAGTTGACAAAACGTTTCAATGTATATACGAGGATCCTAACGAAGGACAACTCTAGTGGGGCCCAATAATAATAATAATAATAATAATAATAATAATAATAATAATAATAATAATAATAATAATAATAATAATAATAATAATAATAACGTCATATTCTCCAGTGTAGGAACTAAACAATCTGTACAATGAATAACCATTATTATTATTATTATTATTATTATTATTATGATAAGGCGGCACGAAATGTGTTAGCGATTAGCTTCGTAAATACCGTGTGGACGACTGAAAGTAAGCTAATCGGCCTGTAATTCTTACAAATCCTTGACGTCACCTTCCTTATATGGATTAGGATGATGTTCACACTATTTCAAGATACTGGTATGCTGGCATACATTAGGCATTGCGTAGACAGGATTGCCAACTTTCCAGTATTATCTGCCCACCGTCCCTTAACGGGGCCCTGCGACACTTTTTCAACTGCCGTCTGCAGTACTGCAGTGTGTGTAGGATCGAATGCTGAGATGAACGCAAAAAGAATTATGCAAATCGGTGGTCTAGAACTGGAATTATTAGCCTTCGAAGTTCAAAACACGAGCAGACAGCATGAAACCAACTTTTCCTTTCGTATTTCGCTCTCCCGCTGACGTCAGTGGAGGCGTCCAATAGCAACGCGCGTCTTATAGAGCGACACCGGAAGACGCCGGGAGCAGAGCGCGCGCGCGCAGATAGCGTCCGGCCGTCAACACACCTGGTGTCGTTTTGCAAGTAATGTCAGATACTTTCTCTCTATCTTACGAAGCATAAAAACTATTTTAGTACATTTAGGTACTGAATAGCGTGATCAAACAGACACCACACGTGTGTAACAAGCACCTTGGAGCGTCAAGCCAATCAGAACGCCCGGCCTGGCCCCTCCTATGTCATCACTCTATGTCACTTCCTGTAACAAAAATCTCCGTTATGTGTCGCCTCAGTTCAAACAGGAGGCGATTTTGGGGGGTTTGTTCGCGGAAATAAAATCATAACCACTCCGCTTTCGGCGTTTCTACTCTCGCTGGGACATCCCCGCGTGCAACAGTTCTAGAATCAGTGATAAAAACGGCCTACTCAATTTGTGTCGCAGGACCCCTTTAAGAGATCTCTTGTAATCTGATCCTCACCTTTCCCTCTTGCATTTATTTCAAAGCTTTCTTCACTTCCGCTGTCATTACTGGTTCAATGTCCACCTCCTCTGAACCACTTCGTGTTTCAAGATCAACCTGCATATCGTGTTTACAATACAGATCTATGAAGAACTGCTCGGCTACTATAGCCATATCATGCCTATCTGTGATGCACTGCCTTGCTAGTGTCTAAGCGCATACGTCATATTTTTGCCTATATGCCTGGACATTTCTTGACCGCTTTCCGACACCCTCCGTTCTTTGCAGCAAGCTCAATCCTCTTGATATGGTGCTTTCGTATGTCGGCTGTCTTACGCTTGTTGGTTAAGTTGGAAAGCTCCGCTTCTTCTATTCTGCCAGTTGATTAAGTGCTGTCATGGTTTGCCGTGTTGGAATTAAGTTTTTCGTCCTCTGGGAAAGCTTTAAAGTATTCTGTCTTCCGATCTTACCTTCTACTTCTATTGCACACTCCTTGATAATGCGTGTGAGATTACCGCTCACTTCCTGAACGCAAATGTCTGCTTCCTCCGCTGGGGCCGAATATCTGTTCAGCAGCGCTACCCTTAATTCTTCAACTTTCCGTCCTTGTTTTAGTTCATGCATCGCCTGTCTTTTTTTCCGCACTAGCTTATTACAGCCCCTCCTCGAGCTTAGCCCAAGTCAAGATTTCACCATCCAATGTTTAGTGCACCTAACCTTGCCTGTCACCTTCCGATCCTGCACAACAAGCTCAGCGCACAGTGTGGAGTCTATTTCATTTTTATGCCCGCCATTCGGGCCTCTCTACCTCCGCTTCCGCTTCTCCCGTTTGCAGAAGATGATACTGTTAATGATACGCAGATTTTTCCGCTTTGCGAACTCTACTAATAAGTCCCCTATAGTTCCGCACTGCCTTCTTCCCAGACTGCTTCTTGCCTATCTTTGCATTAGGGTCTACCATAACTATGGTGTTCTGCGTCTTTACCATAGCCATTGCCGATTCTATATCTTCAGAGAAGCGTTTAATTACCTTTTCTTGAATGCCAGATGCAGGTGTATAACACTGTACCCCCTTCAATTTGCACCGCTTATTAAGCTTCTCACCCTTTCGTTAATGCTGTAGTATTCCTCTATCCTGCCAGGAATGTTGTCTAGAAATTTGAAATAAATGAATAAGTAAGTAAGTAAATAAATAAATAAATAAATAAATAAATAAATAATAAATAAATAAAGGACATACATTAGTACAATTTTACTGGGCCCCCTTTCAACCACATGTGCTAAGCTTCTAGCTCTGCCTTAGAGCACTAGAGCTAGAATCGCAATAGCTCTTATGGTCTTCCAGCATACTTATTAGAAGTGGCAGTGTTGGTAGCACTGTTATAGGATGTAGAAAACACATTATATATACTTAAGGAACAAAGAGTACAGTAGAACCCCGCTGTTACCTTCCCGGTTGCTGCGTTTTCCCGGCTGCTACGTCGTTTTTTGGCCGGTCGCGGCATCCTCCCATATAATTCAGTGCATTAGGAACCCCGCAGTTACGTCGCAAGTGTGGAAACGTTCCCGCATGTTACGTCGCGAATCGGCAGTCCAAGCGGCCAGTGCCGACGGCCATACTGACTTTTCACGTAGCCTGACTTGGCTTGACTGCTGGATTAGCCGCACAGTGGGCGACGCCCATTACGTTTCCGGCTTCCGCCAGCAATATTATGATGTGGGATGCCGGGTCTGTCGAAGCACGAATCCCACGTAAATACATAACAATGGGTTTATTCAGTAAGCAACTGCCGCGGACGAGTATACCGAGGCTACGGTCGTCTGGGTAGCGAAAGGTAAGAAGAAGAAGAGAGTTTCCAATGTGGGCAGCCTGCTTATGTAGCCACCCTCGATGACGCCCACCTCCAGTGACGCTGCGGTAGCACTGCATTTTATCGGACACGCGGTGCTGCGTGTAGCCGGGTTCCGCTGGGCTGGACGACACGGCTGCGCGTAAATAGGCGCAGAGTGTGTCGCCACAATGGCTTTGAGATCAGTATTTACTATTTATAGGTCGCGCCTATGAGGAGGTTTTAGCCTTGAAATCAATTCGTGCACGCGTGCAGTAAAAGGGCCTTAAGGGTCCGTTTCCGTTGCCCAGGGTGCCGTCCAGAGAACTCGGCACAGGGATGCAAAGTGTTGGTGACGGAATCGCTTACAGAGATTACGATTCCACCGATGACGCCGTTGCACCTCCGAGGTTTTATCTGTCGATAAAATCGCGGTCGAATGCGCCGATGCTTGCAGCAGTGAATACGAAGTCGAGGAGGAGGAGAAAAGGGAGCAGCTGGCGGAGCCAACCTTCTCGTCGGCCGTAACGGCACTAGATTTACTCAGAAGATGCGTGATCTCAAGCGACGATGTCGACTGCCACGCGGCACTGCAGCTTCTTGAAAAGCGCCTCGTTCTGCTGGGGTGTGAGAAAATGTTCCAGACAACGCTTCACGATTTTTTCAAGCGCTAGCACAAAAACATAATTGTGTGCCGGCCATCAGTGCTCTCATTTTTCAATTTTTCTCGTTGGTCGGCTGTTACATTTCCCGGCTCTTACTCTTTTTTTTTTCCTCTATGTTCGGCGGCAGCACTACGTGGCGACTCAAAACTGCCGCGTTTTGCTAAACGAGTGCTCCACTGTCAGGTAAAAGCAAATCACAAGTAAAGGAAGTTGATGTATTCAACAGATTGCACTGCACACATAGAGGGGACACATCCGCAACACAGTGAATCAGCATGCTAAATCATGACAGCACAGTGCTGTGACCGCGCTGTCTTGTGAAGCGGCCTAACAAAAGGCTGTAGAGGAAAATATGCAACAACACAAAAGTTGACTCGTAATTATTTCACTGGCATGTACAGTACGCTCTGGTTAATTGAAACTTGAAGAGCGCCCTAAAATTTCGTTTGAATTAATGAGAAGTTTGAATAATCAGGTGCAAGCACTACTATGGCTCGGTGCAACGTACCAAGAAAAACAAAGGTGGCCTGTATTCATGTGCGTTGTTTTCACCTCATTGCTTATATTACTTTTTCTTCTGGCAATCTTAAATGATTTGGCATATATGGTGGCTGGTTACTAGTTTATTTCTCGCTGTCAGAAAATATGTGAGATTATATATTTCTCGCTGTCAGAAAATATATAGCGAAATATAGCAAAAAATCGCGAAAACGTAGCATGCCAACAAAAAGGTTGAAGTATGTCTTAATTAAAGGAATGTTTGCATTGTCAAAGTTTGAAATATCAAAGGGCTACTGTTTCAATTAGCAGAATTTGACTAATCAAGCGTCTGATGTACAGCTTTATTGAGCAGTCACCTTAACCAATAAACCTCACTTCTTGCTTAATGTGCTCAAGTTTACTACATCCAATTTAGCGGCCAACCACTGTCCAGCAAGGCTGCCTATGTGGGACATGAAGGCACTCTATGATATTAGCATTAGTTATGATGCAAGGTTATGACAGTGATGAATAATAGTAGGACTTCGAAGGAAGAGACACCGAGTATTTTAAAACAATGTGCGAAGTTGCATATAATTAATATACTTTGTGTTTGAAGTATTACTTGCTATCAATTACATACAGGGGCAAAGAGTTCGATGTTTCATACACAGTCCAAATGTGGGTGTCATACATACATACATACATACATACATACATACATACATACATACATACATACATACATACATACATACATACATACATACATACATACATACATACATACATACATACTCAATTTTGCTACCCAAAAAAGTACGCATTAGAATTGAATAAACATTGCAGCCATGCGCCAAGGTGTGACACTTCACTAAAGCTATCTCTTTGTTCTCCCATTGAAGGAATGTGTGTCCGGCTGTGCAGACCAAGACTGGTTTCTTCTGGCCAAACCGATACACACGAAGGTGGCGTGCAGCTCACGTGTGGGGTTCCACGAGGCCTCCATGAGCACACGGTTGGCGCCCACAAGATCGGTGCCCAGTGAGCGTGCCTTGGTGGAGATGAGAAAGAGGCGGCCGCGGGGATTCTGTTCATCCTTCAACATTTCAATCAATCGTGCACGCATTTCGACCCATCTATACGAAAGCAATCTATGCCGCGTCGCCATATGTTGTGGCTGTCACGCAATGGGTCCGTAACATCTTTAAGGGGCGTCTCTGGATCCACAGCAGCCGCTCTTTCATCCTTTGCTCCAGGAACCTCTCTACCATGTCAAGGGTCAGCAAGCTTTGGCTGAGCAGTGACACTTTGTGTAGTGAGCGTATAACGTGTTATTTCAACGTATTAGGGTTTAAATTATGTGGATGAAAAATAATATTGGTTAAGCTCAATAAAAGGTATTAAGCGTCGTATCCGTCTAATTAATTGAAACAGATTGAAACAGATTGAAACATAAGTGGAATCAAAGCTTTGCTGACATCCCTCAACAGGTACTGCATGTCAGTCTCAAGGTGAGTTCCTTCGCGCTAGATAATTTTGCAAGCTTTTTCGTGGAGTGAATGAACCATCATATTTTTCTTATATGAAAAATATGTCATACAATAATCCCTTACCGCGATATAGCTAATACATCTCCGGTAATATCGTAGAGTACATCATTATACTTCCACAGCAGTGGACGCGTAAAAAGATTTTTGCGAGAACATTAAACCTAGTGGAGCCATTCATTTTGTCATATGCTGGGGTCTTCCGTGTCGAAACAAAGATTTGGCAATTATTGAGCTACAGCTTCTGGATTGTTTTTACTGTAGTGGTTTGTGTAACGAATAATTCGGTGGACTGTTAGCTTAGTATTGTAATGAATTACCTCAAGCGAGTAATTTAAGATAGAAGCTCAGTAGTTTCCAGATTACTTTTACGGTTGTCGAATCACGTTGTGGACACAGCCGAACCAACCGACGGCTATAATTTTTACACATTACACACCCACCGCTCTGCCATCTGCTGTATAGCCATCTCGGACGGTCCGATCCGACCACGAAAATCTACCCGGCTCCTCAGGCGACCGGTAATGCCGTTCCATGACGACAAAACACTCCTGATCCGACTGCTCCAGCGGGGGCGCTTTTGTTCCAGGCGAGGATTACGATCCGTTAATACACGATAGAGCTGAGTGCTCCTTCGCGGAATCGGTCGGGTGCTCCGAGTCCCTCATTGGAAATAAACACGGGTCACAGATTCTATGCTACGAGCTGAAAAAATGTCCTGCATCTTGCTACAAATTCTCCTATTTTTCTTGCTAGAAAAGCTGCGTCAAAACAAGAAAAGCCAGTACCATTACTTAGTTAGGCCTTAGGGGTTTAGGAAGAACATGGTTGCAGACGCGCGCTGCCTTCGAGAGCAGCCTCGGAGAGGAAGGACTTGTTCGCACATAAAAAAAGCGGAAAATCTAGGGATTTACGTGCACCTGTCGGCCAATACGCCACACTGGGTTACACGATGAGATGGATGTAGCGCCCTCTGATCATTCACAGGTTCCTGATGTGCAAAGCCATAATGTGCGAAGTTGAAAAGGCTTGGAATGAACAAAATGCAAAAGCGGTCGCCAAGACCATGTGTTGCCTCTGGCGAAAACTATCCAAGATCTTCGATCGTCTTGCGATAAAGAAAAATCAGGCACACACACACACAAACACAAAACAACGCGTATGCGCACCGTAGCAGGCGTACCAGGCAAATAAACATGCACCAGATTTTTGTCGGGCTCCTTGACGTGATGAGTTATACATTATACGCGTCACAGCCCCTGTCCTTGTTTGGCACTGCATGTAGTGTTTAAAAAAATACACCATTGGACCATTGATATTTTCATTGAGTCTCGCGACGGCTACGCCGAGACGCGTGCAAAAAGTGATTAAACTTTCTTCTCTCTTTCTGCGGACATTTTACAGAGCGCAAATGTTGTTCAGTTTTCCTCATCATCCGCATTCTTCAGCCATTCCTGGACTTTTCCCTTCAATGTACGCAGTCGCTGGAGCAACGTTCCGTTCTCGTACGTTGCCTTCCGGCCGCCCAACGGATTGTGCCCGTGAGAGCAACGTTGGACTGGACCACCTCCTCGTACTTATTGTAGTAGTCCTGGAACGATTTCAGCATCACCTTCCTCAGAAGCGCAGGACAAGGCGATGATCGCTTGAGGGAGGCTTCGACAGCGTCGCACACGGCCACGCGGATCGTCTCGTGCTGCACGATGGAGTTGTAGCGCTCGGAGTCGACCTGATGCCTCTCCCTCTTGCAGCCCGCATCGTTTAAGTACGGCTTCTCCGTCAGCAGCGACTGGATCGAGGTGAGCACACTCGAGAGGCACAGCGCGGGGCTCCAGGCCGGACCAGCGCAGGTGCACAGAATGCTGAGGGACACGCTGCCACACTCGTGCAGGTTTGGATTGAAGCGCACGCCGCCGCCGTCGGTGTTCATGAGGCGAACGCAAGGGGGCTTCACCGGGTACTTCTCCGGGAAGTGTATGACAAAGTTGAAGAAGCCACCCTGGTACGGCGTGTCCGCGGGTCCCACCCAGCACTAGTGCATGGAAGACATTGGCGTTGTGCTCCACGGGCGCGATGTGCACTCCCGGCGGGGGATCTTTGAACACCTCCATAATATAGCGTTTGAAGAGGAACCGGCACAGCGATGATGTCTCCTTGGGCTTGAAACCTGGGTCCCAACTTCTGAGCAGGTCGGCGCCGTACAAGGTGTTGACGGTCTTCGGATGCGGATTGGTGACTCGCGTGGTGCTCCAATCGCTGTCCTCTTTCGACTCACTTGGTTGTGCTTTTGTCGAGATGACGATCTCGTCGTCGGTGTCCTCGTAGATGTCGAACTCGTAGTCGGATGCCGCATCGATGGACTTGTCGATGAACTCGTCGTCCGTCGCATTCTCGTCGGTCGCGTCATCGATGGTCGCGGCAACAGAAGACGAGTTCGCGGTCTCGTCCGCAGCCGAGAAGCCGCCGCACGAGTTTACAGTTTCGTCCTCGTCAGGTTCGCCCACGTCACCTTGAGGCGGCGACGGTGCCGATGGTTGGCGGAGCTTCCCGTGCCTGCCGTTGTGTCGTCATCTCGGAGGTGGTAGCCGGATTTTGAAGCGTGGTGCCTTTCGCAACCACACGGTGGTTTGCCGGACTTTTGCGCACTCGTAGATGAGAGCCGGGTGTTTCGGAAGCAAACGGCGACTTCTGCAGCAGCGCCTCCACTTTCTCTTCCTCTCACGGTCAGGTACACGCGGGGTTATGGAGCCCTCAACTTCTTTTTCTCATTCTCCAGTGAAGCAAGTAACAGGGGGAAGAGAAAGACAAGGTGAGGGCTCCGAAACAGTGGTTAGCGCATTCCTAAGTCTTGAATTTTTTTGCTTATAAGAAATTTACTGACAATTCCCCCAGAGTGGGTCTAAGCCACAAATTGTCAGGCGAACAAGAACAAGAACACGTGCGGCCGTTGATTAGTGGAAGGGCGCTTGTTTGATCCGGGTCCGAATTCTGCCCCCTCAGCACGCGTTAGGTTGCCTTCGGTCTTTACTGCAAGTTTTTCTGTGTCCGCCCCCTTGTTATGATCACAGCTCGATCGCACGCTTCATGTTATGTTCTGGATGCTCTGGCAGTAGAGACGCGAACATAATATAGTGAGAGCGCCGAAGGCCAGCACTGGGAAACCGTGACCTATGTTAATTGGCTCCCATTGAGAGGGGCGAACCACGGCCACCCTTACCCTGCAAACATCCACCGTAAAAACGAGGGGTTAAGTCTTGCGGCGCCAACTCGCACTCTGGCTCGCACGGCGCCACGCCTCTCTGCATCGTGTTATTGCATCAGTGCTGCCGGATCTGAGAACGAGAGTGCTTGGCGGCCGTTGTTAAGCGGAAGTTGACGTGGCGTCTCGCAGGGGCGCAGCCAATAGCGCGCGACTTCGGCTGCTAAGTGTGCTAGCGACTACGGTTTCAAAACCACTCTGCCGGGCACAGCTCGGTTTTGTTTATGGAAGTCGCCAGCCCCAGTCCTCTGTACTCTGTCTTGGCGCGTTCTCGCGGGCGCCGCAATGCCACGCCCGCCACTGACCTTCATTATACAGTATAGAAAATAGCTCCTGGTATAATTTTACCTAAGGAGTCGTTGCTTCTGCAGATCAGAAAACTTACTATTGAATAATTTTTGAACGTTCCGTTGGAATCCCCCAGGGAGCACTGGCGGCTCAATGATTTTAGTTTGATCGAAAATATTTCATAATGTTTCCAGTAATGTTGAACACATATGATGTGACTGTGAAATTTCGGAATTAGATTTATTGTTGCTTGGATCCTCTAAGTTTGCGTTTGTTAACGGCTGGTTCCCTAATGCAGTATGTGGGCTGCTGCATCTCGTCCGTAGTAAAATTTAGCAGTGCAGACGGAGCCCTCAGCAAACAAAGGCGTGCGATTCCCTCACGTCGTCACGCCGCGACTGTATTAGAAACCACCAGGACAATAGAAACGCACAGGAGAGGCAATAGAAACCCACAGGACAGCATGGTACACAGACAGCAGATTCGTGGGCGAAAAGACAACTCGATCAACCAAGGAGGCGCGGCAGCGTTCCAGTATTGAAGGCAGTCACGCAGCGAAGGGGCAAGTCAGCCACGATCTAAGACAGGCAAGATCCAAGTCTTGCGGGCAGCGCATAGGCTGCCGGTTATGTATAGTACTAGTGGGGCACGTGCATAGCCACCGCATACCTCGTGGTTCTATCACCAGATAGACGGAGTGCGTGACTCGTACAACAGAGAAATACAGATAATCTGGATTTCGTTACCCACAGTTGTAGTTCTAAGGCGATCGCAGTCACAGCTACGGGACTTCAATTCACACCATACTTCTTGAGGAATAAAAACAAGTAGTTGCGGAAAGCGACTGTCGAATTGGGAGCACAGAAGCAATACTCATTATCGCAGTTCAGGTGAAATCATCATTTTTAAGTGGACGTTCCTCATCACTGTAAGACTTGACTTTTTTTCTTCTGATCAATTGGCTATCTCATCTGGGGCAATGGGACTAGCATGACCCCATTGCATAACTTTTCATATCATGCTCTCGCATCAGGGTATTGTCAGACAACAACGATATTTTAGTAATTACAAAAATACGAAACTGTGCTGAAGGAGGTTGTTAACATCGCTTAGTACGTGTCGCCATTGATATTGAAATAAATATTCGGCGGCACAGACGCTGTCGGGGATGTCGAAGTGTTTCGCAGGCCACACGCGTTCATTACAGTACAAACTAGCAATCGCCACTTTCTTGCCACGGTACGGATCGCTTTCAATTAGCGCGCTGATTTCAGTTATACTCAGTAACCAAAACAACGACACATTTTCGGTCGTGTTCACTAGTAGCCGGAGAGGCACGTAACACGCCTTCCACATCTTCGTGCAGTAGGTAACTCAAAAAGCAGCCCGGCGGCAGAACTCGATTCCTGCGTGACTCTGACTCAAAATGTCGTTGTTGGTCCACCAATGATGGCTTCACGGAGTCTTCGCTTGTCAAGGTTGACTGCGTGACGTAATGCTCCCTCCCAAGTTTTTCTTCCTCCATGGAGATACCACTCACTCGCAATACTCCTGTCGATGTTCCTGGTGACACCACCGTAAGAACACACCCGCTCATGCACATTCTGCAGACTTTCATGTTATTCGTAAGGCCGGACTGAATGCCAAACAATTCATCGTTGGCAATTTCCTCGCCGACAGCTTCGCATGACACGGATTCGCACAATGGGTGGGATCTACAGCATTTTCTAGTTAGGAACTTTACTTTCAAAGAACATGAGAAGAGACACCCCTGTTGCCTATCATCGTAGCCCGAAATTAGAGAATCACTAGAAATTTGCGCATAATATTTATTACGCCATTAGGCATTTGGAGTAACCACGCGTGTTTTATACGTAAAACAAAGACGCGTTCAATGGAAATGCTATGTTGATTCCCTTACATTAGAAATTTGTCATTGTAGTGGTGTCACGGGACGAGGTTTTGTTGTTCAGTACCGTCGGCTCGCTGAAGGCAAGTGGTGACGCACCAGTGTATGCGCGCAGGTCAAATACATTTCATGCGATATCCTTAATTACGTTTGCCTATAAACGCAGCCCTGTGGCCAGAAGCATACCATCTAACCATCTGCTACAGACGGCCTCGTTTCTCTTATACTTCCACATGCATGCAGCAAAACTTTTCTCTCCGATTAATCGGTAACGGGAATGATGTAAATAAATAAAGAAACATTAATTGATAATCATTGCTTCGAAGGAAAATTCAAGTTTGCTGTTCTGTATAACTCAGAGACACGTTCTTTCGGCAGCCCACAGGGTTTTCAAAACTGACGCCATGCAAATGATGGCTAACAGTTCGTCGGTTAGCAGGCTGTTGAGTCGCGTCTCGCGCGTAGTCTTGTTCGCACGCTTGGGCAGCTCTTTTTAAGGCCGCTCATTCCCCCCCTCCCTTTTTTTTTTCAAAGGAGGCACCCGGGCAGGGCAATAGCCTGGATGAATTGGAAGGCTAGATGATGATGATGATGATGATGATGATGATGATGATGATGATGATGATGATGATGATGATGATGATGATGATGATGATGATGATGATGATGATGATGATGATGATTCGTGGGCGAAAAGACAACTCGATCAACGAAGGAGGCGCGGCAGCGTTCCAGTATTGAAGGCAGTCACGCAGCCAAGGGGCAAGTCAGCCACGATCTAAGACAGGCAAGATCCAAGTCTTGCGGGCAGCGCATAGGCTGCCGGTTATGTATAGTACTAGTGGGGCACGTGCATAGCCACCGCATACCTCGTGGTTCTATCACCAGATAGACGGAGTGCGTGACTCCTACAACAGAGAAATACAGATAATCTGGATTTCGTTACCCACAGTTGTAGTTCTCAGGCGATCGCAGTCACAGCTAGGGGACTTCAATTCACACCATACTTCTTGAGGAATAAAAACAAGTAGTTGCGGAAAGCGACTGTCGAATTGGGAGCACAGAAGCAATACTCATTATCGCAGTTCAGGTGAAATCATCATTTTTAAGTGGACGTTCCTCATCACTGTAAGACTTGACTTTTTTTCTTCTGATCAATTGGCTATCTCATCTGGGGCAATGGGACTAGCATGACCCCATTGCATAACTTTTCATATCATGCTCTCGCATCAGGGTATTGTCAGACAACAACGATATTTTAGTGATTACAAAAATACGAAACTGTGCTGAAGGAGGTTGTTAACATCGCTTAGTACGTGTCGCCATTGATATTGAATAAATATTCGGCGGCACAGACGCTGTCGGGGATGTCCAAGTGTTTCGCAGGCCACACGCGTTCATTACAGTACAAACTAGCAATCGCCCCTTTCTTGCCACGGTACGGTCCGCTTTCAATTAGCGCGCTGATTTCAGTTATACTCAGTAAACAAAACAACGGCACATTTTCGGTCGTGTTCACTAGTAGCCGGAGAGGCACGTAACACGCCTTCCACATCTTTGTGCAACAGGTAACTCGAAAAACAGCGCGGCGGCAGAACTCGATTCCTGCGTGACTCTGACTCAAAATGTCGTTGCTGGTCCACCAATGATGGCTTCACGGAGTCTTCGCTTGCCAAGGTTGACTGCGTGACGTAGTGCTCTCTCCCAAGTTTTTCTTCCTCCATGGAGATACCACTCACTCGCCACACTGCTGTCGATGTTCCTGGTGACACCACCGTAAGAACACACCCGCTCATGCACATTCTGCAGACTTTCATGTTATTCGTAAGGCCGGACTGAATGCCAAACAATTCATCGTTGGCAATTTCCTCGCCGACAGCTTCGCATGACACGGATTCGCAGAATGCGTAGGATCTACAGAATTTTCTAGTTAGGAATTTTACTTTCAAAGAACATGAGAAGAGACATCCCTGTTGCCTATCATCGTAGCCCGAAATTAGAGAATCACTAGAAATTTGCGCATAATATTTATTACGCCATTAGGCATTTGGAGTAACCACGCGTGTTTTTATACGTAAAACAAAGACGCGTTCAATGGAAGTGCTATGTTGATTCCCTTACATTACAAATTTGGCATGGGAGTGGTGTCACGGGACGAGGTTTGTTGTTCGTCGGCTCGCTGAAGGCAAGTGGTGACGCACCAGTGTATGCACGCAGGTCAGATACATTTCATACGATATCCTTAATTATGCTTGCCTATAAACGCAGCCGTGTGGCCAGAACCATACCATCTATCCATCTGTTGCAGACGGCCTCGTTTTCTCCTACCTTCCACGTGGATAGAGCAATGATTTTATGTTCGATGAATCGGTAACCCGAATTATCTAAATAAATAAATAAACAAACATGTAGTGATAATCATTGCTTCGAAGGAAAATTCAAGTTTGTTCTGTATGACACGGAGATACGTTCTTTCAGCAGCCCATAGGGTTCTGAAAACTGGCGCTATGCAAAAGATGGCTAACAGGTCGTCGGTTAGCAGGCTGTTCAGTCGCGTCTCGCGCGTCGTCTTGTTCGCACGCTTGGGCAGCGCTATTTAAGGCCGCTCCTTCCCCCCCCCCCCCCTCCCTTTTTTTTTTCTTAAAGGAGGCACCCGGGTAGGGCAATAGCCTGCATAAATTGCAAGGCTAGATCTGCCAGAAGGCAAAATCATCGTCCTCCTCTTTCTCTCAGTGTATACACGGTATATGGCTAAACAGAATCCATCGTTTGCGTCTCACGTTTGCCGCATACATGTATAAATGAATATCATGGCAGGGAGCAACGCAGCATCGAAACAGACTCAATAACACAAGCTAACCCATGGCGCTTTATGACATACTGCGTTTCTGCATGTTATTCTTTATGGTGATAGTGATGATCTACTTTTATGGTACGTACCAAGACTTCTTGGAACGAGCACTGGTGGATCTCCCCATCGTCGTCTGCGTCGTCGCGAAACTAGGGATGCCGTCAATGAAGAACCGTTACAATACGGCCTAATACGGAGACTGCCGTTGTTCGGCAACTTTCGACGCGATTAATTAGCCGAATATTCGGCAAAACTCTCTCTCTGCTCGACCATGCGGTGTTAGCGATCGAGCAGGTCAATAATTTAGATAGCGTGCTTCGACGAGGCCGTATTTTATTCGTTTTTTGTGCGCGGCGGCACTGGAAAGACTAATAGTAATTAGTTCCGTCTCATTTCTGAGCTTACTGTAGTATTTTTTAGCATCTTCTGCTAACGTGCATTGCAACGTGCATATCGGTTTTTTTTTTTGTCATGCGTAACTTGCAGCATATGTCATGCTCAATCATACTGACACCAACACCAACGCGAGCCGCGGCCGTTCAGCCATCGCGACTACGTGTCATTGCACGATAGAACAGGAACATTCTTACAACGTAAAGGGAAGACGAAGTATTTCCCATTGACTTGTGTACAAGACAACTGGTCGTCGACGAGGTGTGTGGAATGGTGAGTGCAGAGGAGACGAGCTCGCTGTGTCCTTCCGTTACAAGGGCGTGGAAGCGGGTGATGCGCGCGCTCACGGTCGATTCCATCGAGACCTGTCCGGTGCCACTACGTTACACGTCCAGTGTAGAGACAGCAGGCAGGAGCCCGACGATCACAACTCGCCATACATATCGTTTCCTTACCTCGTGGCTGTTGGGCAACCACACCTGCATCCGTGACATATGGACGTGACATATGCAGCGACTGCCGATGCTCGCACGAATGAAACGTCTTTACTCGGCGGCATTCGCCCGATGTAGTCGCCCCTGCCTCGTCCCAAGCTTCGCTTCCGGGACTTCTCTCAAAACTCCAAGATTTTTCGATGAGTTTATGAGATGCGGACGCTTCCATTGGGCCTCGAGATGATCATCATTGGCAATGCCAACAGCGACCGGCATTAGGCCGCATCATTTCTGTAGCGCTACCAATCCACACTACAGAGGGCCTACGTCAACGAAAACTGGCAGCGGAGACGTACTGAGAACATTGTTGGAAGCCTGGTTCGTTGCAGCTTGTCGACGATAATGCTGTTCTACAAAGTATTGAGTTTCGGACCTGCACGCTTAATATTGACACTAATGTGTAAATAAAGTAGCACCGTTTGGTTTGCTGTGCGTCTTCTTTTTGATAGTTATAAAGTACGTGTAGTGTTGTTTCTTTACTCGAAGGAGCGTATACTTATGTCGTAGATCCCCACTAAACCATTGTTGGCGACCCAGGTGAACTTCCTTTTTTTTTTTGCGTGAGAAAAGCAATGCATAAGAAGTTACCCCAAAAAATTCCCATAAAAGTCAGCCGTGAAGTGCAATACACACAATTAAGGCCGCCCCGGTGGGATGACGAGCGTGTGGTCAGGGCACCTACATTTACAGATGCCTTGGGTGCGTGGTGACGTCATGTGCGACAGTTAAACGAAAATAACTATATGTATTTTAGTTGTGTACTTAAGGCAGAATTCTCGCATAGTTTTTAGCATTTACTATATTATATCATTCAGGCTTTTTTCTGAACTTGCAAAGGATTGCATACATCATGTGTATACATCAACACGAATCCTGGCCAGTCACCCATCGCGACTACGTGTCATTGCGCCTATAGAAGAGGAATAGTCCAATGGCCTATGTAGGCTATAGGGAAGGCGACGTCTTCCCAAGGACGTATGAAGGAGCCGACAGAAGCGGGACTGGCGGTGTGGCCCGGATAGCCCCGACGAGTCGCACTCGCTGTGTGCTAGCGTTGCACCTGCGTAGAACCAAATCATGCAGGCGTTCGCCTTCGTGCTCATCGAGGCCACTCTGGGACCGCTGCACTACAGATCCAACGTCAAGACAGCAGGTAGGCACCCGACTTGGACTCGATATACATCGTTTCCTTGTAACGTGGCTCTTGGGTCAGCGCCCCTACATCGAGTAGGTGGACGTGGTAGACCCAACCCGCGCCTACCGTCCTACGGATCAACCATCGTTCCTCTACCACATTCTTCCTACGAAGTCACTCAACGGAGGCTCCTCGGACGCTTTGCTTCGTGCACCCCTTTCATAGCTGCACGAATCCATTCCGAAATTCTGAGACTGGCTTCGAGGTGACCATTATCGACAAAGGCGAAACCAGACGGCATTTCGACACAGAAATTGGATAGATCGAAAGTGGTCGACGCGCGTAAGGGCTTCCGTCCGGAACCACAACAAGCAGGTAGGCGGTCGGAACAAAGTAAAAAACCTCGTCATTTGCAAGTTCCTGATGTCAGTGTACTTTCTATGAAGTGTCGCATTTTGGACAGACACGCGATCTCTCCAGCCATGCCTACATACACGTAAACGTATTTGTTTTCCGTATAAAAGTAGCGCATCACAGGTTAACGGACTCGTGTACGTTTTCATCATTCTTGATGTAAATAACTAAAAGGACACCTACCGTATTGATACCTACTTTATGGTACGAGATCAAGTTTCATCTAAAATGCGTTTTCGTGTACTTGAATAGTTCTGCCGTAAAGGAATTACTTTGGTCATTTGCAAATCCATTGAAACTGACCACATTGTGAATAAGCTTGCACCATACATTCACAAGCGCGCGCCTATATTTCTTGGCCCTATCCGTGTGTGTTATGCTTACTGCATCACAGAAATCAAGAAATAGGGGAGTGTGCTTTCATCAGGTGCGAGGACCCATACTCTTCCTATGGAGTTTTGTGTACACTTTCTGGGCCTATGCAAGTGTTCAAAAGGCTACATTCAAGCGCACGTTTCTGTTCAATAAAACGGCTGTCCTGTCTTCCCGGTATACTCGGTGTGTTATGACTTCAGCATGAATTTCAGCGTTTAAGAAACTGTGAGTATATTAGCACTAGGACTGTCTTGTCAAGCTCAACTCCTGAACGTAGCTTAAAGGAGTACTGACACGATTTTGCGGCGGCTCAAAGCATACATTTTTCGTTTTCTAGTCATCTATTGTTAACGCCCTCCGCACGCGGAAGCCAGGAAACACGTACAAAATATTTTAATTCGGTTTTAAAGTTTTCGTCGAACAGCACCGCAGGTCAGCCCCAGCGCAATGGACACTGCCATGACGCATATGAGCACAGTCTCTCAAAAATCGCTGAAATCGCTGTCAGAGTCGCTGGACGACCGTGAAATTGTCGTTGTTTGCGTGCCCCACGTGTAACTAACGACAGACGACAAAGTTGCAGGGACGCTATTACGAATTGCTGTCCCTACGTGACTTAGACGTACGTCCGACTCTGTTGACACGTCACTAGGAAACCGCCCCCTCGAAATCGAAACCGAAAGTGGGCTTTTAAAGGAGCCGTGTTAAAAATATATTCATTGCGTTGCCAGGCGCCATGATACTCTTTTTGGGGTTCTCCACGGCAGTGCTTTCACTTACAGCAACAATACGAGATTGTCAAAAATTCGTGTCAGTACTCCTTTAAGTTCATGAAAACGAAGATCTTTCTTTATGGCATGTATTATAATTAGCTCCTCATACGTCTCAACGCGCCAAAGACATTTAAGGCTTCCGCGTAAATACTGGAATGCACTTACCTGGGACGTATGCGTTGGGAAGATGCAGAAGGCAACTAAGTTTCGGAATGCAGGTGACACATGTCTGCGACTGTGTTTTATTGTCGTTTGACTAATGAATCAGTTCACTGGAATTTCTACGCAACTCAGAAGAGGACGCGCAAACGAAACTAAAACTAGAAAATCCTCCATGAAAGCGTAATACGTTGAGATAGTTCGTTTGACATTAATAGGCCATAGAGAGGATAATTGCATATGATTACAGCGATCAAAGGAAAGGATGGAGGAATGACAGGGAGGAATTGAGCATAGATATAGACTGGATAACACAGGCGAATGAATGGCTCCTCTTGGCACACCGCGCTTTTGCATGCTGTGGATCTCGTGATGATGATGATGATGATGATGATGATGATGATCGAGCTTTTTTGGCGCCCAGTCCCCAAGGTGGATCTTGCCATCGTCATTATCGTTACTGCGAAAGCATATAAGGAAGCCGAAGCTGAAAATTTGAGCCCACTATGGGTTTTTACGCATATGTTTCCGTTCACCGGCGACATTTGATGCGTTAGTGTTTGATTTTCCGCGAAACCTTTTCTTTACTCTACAATCCTACGTTAACGAGCTTATTTATGTAGACGCTTTGGGAGCGCGGTGGCGTCGGCTAGAATAATAAACAATTCCAGCTGTTGATTTGCGTACAGTAACAGTTTCCTGTCTTTGTGTAACGTATATTACACTGTGCAATTCTTAGCGGGATTCTTTTCTAACTCTAACCATCAGCATACCTCATGGTCAGTCACATCGCAACCAACATCAACGCGAATCCCGGCCAGTCAGCCATCGCGACTGCGCGTCATTTTCCCGACAACATAGGGGTACTCCTGTCTCGATCCGTCGAGGAAGAATAATTGGTCCCCCCAGCACTCACCACCGGGTGCACAGCATAGTGCGCGCGCATCTTACAGTCGCGGCCAGCAGCGTCTCTCTTGGTCTGCGCTCAACCGATGTGCGGAGCCCGATGGCGTACAGGAAAGATGCTCTGTTTCCCAGCAACGTGAGGAGCAGGCAACCGGACAAGCTGCGTGGCGTCGTGAGACCCGAGGAGACGTGCCCAAAGTGCGGTGACGTTATGACTGCGTGGAAGCTACTGGCGCACGAGCTCTTCTTCGACCTCAGCGTGACCAGTCTCGCACCGATGCGCTACTCGTCCAATGTCGAGGCAGCAGGGAGGAGCCCGACGACCACCACTCGCTATGCATCGTTTCCTTCCTTCGTGGGTCTTGTGTCCCCACCTTTGCGTCCAGAATGCGAACGTCATATGTGCCACACACGCCGAACCCCCTACGTACCAACCGTGTTTGCCCGATCACATTCGCCTTACGAAGCTGGCCGTGGCTCGTCCGAGACTCGGCTTGCTGGACGTCTTCCATCGCTTCAAGATTCTTTACTGAATTGCGGAGACGCAGACACTCTTTCATGGGTCTCGGATTGCTCATTATCGACGCTGGCGAAACAAACCAGCTTACATCTACACGCATCCTCGTAGAGAGCAACCGGATTCCACTGCAAGACAATTTCATGCGCGAGCTCGGTCTGCAGTTACGTAGTCCAAACACAATTAATAGCCAAGTGCGCTGCAACTTCCCGACGTCCATATGATTTTGTAATAAGTGATGCATTCCCGGCGTAGACGCCAACTCTACGCACATGCCTTAATAAACTTGCACTAATTTGTGTGCCGTATATGTGTAGCAATCTTTTACTCTATGCTGTCTCGTACGTGCACAATATTTATAGAAACACAAACGAACACTCACTTGATAGGCCTAAGTCTAGTCTTTATCTCGAGAAGCAAATGTACTTGCGCTTCTGTCTACTGTAAAACAAACAGCCATAAAAAGAGTCATAGCTCAAAATATCTCGCGAATAGAAGTATTTCAGTGAGTGCTGACGGTCTTGACGCTTATCCAATTATGACTAACTTCTCACCACGCACACCGGGACATGGCTCACTCAGAGAACTATTCTTGATATTTAAGCTCTTTGTGCTATAGCAGGTAACATATAGAAATAAAAATATTAAGGACCCTTCTTCCGTCATATATGTATAAGTACCTGTGTGAAGACCCAGGCTTTTCCAAAGTGCTGTAGTCTACATTTTGTGGAGCTGCGGCGCTCTTCAAGAAGTAATCTATTAATATACATTAATTCTCTTCATTAAGATGACCCAATCAGCTTACTGCCAGATTTACAGTGTTATGGCTTGAGCATCAATTCCGTCGTTTAAATACGAGCAGTAGTGTTGCAACTACAACAACCTGCGGACCATGTCCCGATCGTGGCATAATTTTCCGAAATTGGTCTTCCCATATTAATGCTAACGTTAGAAGTCTCTATTGATATGTCGAAGTATTCCTGAAGGACCTTGAAAATTTCCGCATAAATGCAGCGACGGATTCGCCTGGGTCCTAAAGGCTAATAATAGGAAAAGTGTAACTAATTTACGATATGCAAACGTCACTACATGTCTTTTTATACTTTCTTCTCTGTCCACGAATTCATTCGCAGTTCATTCGCGTTTCTGTATACGCACGTGAGAGCACCGTTATGGAGAGCAACTGTGAAAGATTTTCAGTTCTCATTCCGAAGGTTGATCAGTTTCTGGGATCTTGCTTCTCGGAACCAGCGATGATTGTGAGAGACGCCGTAACGGAGGGCTGCGGAAATTTCGACCACCTGCTGTTTTTTAACGTTTACTCACATCACTGTGTACATAGGCTTCCACATTTCAGCTCCATCGAAATGCAGCCGCCGCGGCGTCACGGCGTCCGGAGATGTCCCGTGGCATCTTCTCCGGAAGTCACGTAACGAAACGTCACGCGAGGTGTTCTTGCCCACATCACGTAATGCAACGTCACGTGTTATGTTATTGCCAACATCACACAATGCGATGTCACGTGCTATGTTTCCGGCACAATCACGCAACGCAATCCAATTCCTTCTTTAGCATTTATCAGCACGGATTCCGTAAAGCAGTTTCGTGCGAAACGCAGTTGCTGTGTTTTACTAACGACTTGTTTATTAACGCAGATCTTGAATTTGATACTGACTGCATATACTTAGATTTCGCCAAAGCATTTGACTCCGTCTCGCACGAACTACTCATTTTCAAACTTAACCAGCTCAACATTGACCCCAATGTACTTGCATGAATTAAAGAATTCCTTTCTAACCGTAGCCAGTACGTGACAGCTAACAATTTTTGTTCATCTAATTCTGTTGTAACATCTGGCATACCACAAGGGTCCGTTTTAGGCCCACTGCTTTTCTTAATTTACATTAATGATCTTCCTTCTTGTGTTTCTTCCTCAACTGTCCGACTATTCGCAGACGACTGCGTCCTCTACCACAAAATTACCAGCCATAGTGATCATCTTAACCTTCAACGCGACCTAGATAGCATATTCACATGGTGTAAGGCATGGTTCATGACACTCAATATAGCTAAATGCAAGAGCATGCGAGTTTCACGTCACACTGCCATCCACTGCCCGCGTACTTATTCCCTCAATAACATTCCATTACAATCTGTTGACAATTATAAATACCTTGGTGTTCACATATCTTCTAATCTTTCGTGGAATAAGCACGTAGATTATGTGACTAACAACGCTAACCGCATGCTTGGTTATCTGCGTCGAAACTTTTCTTCCGCTCCATCGTCACTCAAGTTAACACTGTACAAAACATTGGTCAGATCAAAATTAGAGTACGCATGCGCCATATGGGACCCAACTCATGCCATTCTCATTCAAACTCTCGAAGCCATTCAGAATCGCGCAGCACGTTTCATCTTATCAAATTATTCACGTCATTCCAGTGTCACATCCATGAAGAGCACCCTGAACATGCCTGATCTTTCATTGCGCCGCAAATTGTCTCTCCTTAACCTTTTCCTAAAATCTACCATTATAACAGCTCTTTGAAGGACGCCCTGTTTCATCCACCTCGTTTCATATCACCAAGGATTGATCATCGCTTTAAGGTCGGCCTACCATCCTGTCGCAGCCGATTGTGCAACGACTCATTTGTCCCAAGAACAAGCGCCGCCTGGAACCACCTTCCCGCCTCCATTGCCTGTATAACGAACCTTCATGATTTCAAGCTCGCTGTACAAGACGCCCTGTAATTTTTTCTTTTTTTTCCCTCTTAACTGCACTTATTATTTTTCACCACTCCTTTCTGTAATGCCTTCGGGCCCTGAAAGTACCTTTAATAAATAAATAAATATCACGTGGGATTGCATGATGCCTGACAAATTACGGCTAGCTTAAAGAGCTTCGGTGTTAAAACTTGCACGATTGTCAAATTACAGGTATCTTAAGCAGCTTCGCTGCTAAAACCACATATCATTATCATCATCATAAAAAATTAGAAGCATTATGTTTAGCCGGCATCAAGAGCGCCTTTCTCGCAAACGAAGTCGACGAACATCACGTGCGATCTCAGCGCGAGCAGCCCAGCCACACGGCAGCCTAATACTTGGCGTGGCACCTTCGCTCGTGTTCTAGAATGCCTAGTAGTCTGAAAGAAATCGAAGCGGCCTCCCGGTGGACACCTCTAGCCTTTCCATCATCGAAGGGACAGTTCCAACCGCGCTCCCTGAGAAAGAAGGGGGTCTGCATTACGGCGAGGCGAGCGGTTGAAGAGCTTGAACACCTGGCGGAAGGAAAACATCAGCTGGCGGAGATGAGGCCGACCGGTCACCGGGACGCAGTGGGCTTCCTTTCCTTGCGTAAGTAATGTTTTTTTGCGTAATGTAAAAATGCAATGGTTTCTACTATTGAAATACAAAGCGCAGTGCTAGTGGGTCCCCAGCCTCTGTTGCCTTGTTATTTGCATGCTCACAAATTGCACAAATCCAGGCTTGTGCACATGACTTCGGCTCGCAGGCTTAGCTCAGTGACATTTCTTAACTAAATCAGGTTCGTATTCGATGTGCTTTCCTCAATTCATGGCGTCTCCTTTGGTGCCTTCTCCAGTTTGTGCTACAATGATACAAGGGCAGGACAGCTCCGTGCTACTGAGACTCTATAGAGTCTATATATAGTGCAGATGCTTCTCACCTTATGCGTGTCTGTCCCATGCACACCATATACCACGCCTTCTTCATGGGGGCTCATTTTCTTCGAAATCGTGCCTACATAGTCTTATATGCTATTATTTCGCGAAGTGTGCATTCCATAAACATGAATACATAGTTTATGGTCAGGCGCCGTGCAGAAATATAATTACTACTGCATGGTAAAAGTATGCAGATAAACTGAATGAAAATAAAGGCTTGAAGTTTCCTCGAGCAGGATTTCATCTCATCACAAAAGCTTCTCTGCCCACTGATAGAAGAATGTGCGCCTCATTAGTACTTAGTTTTCGTTTTGGTATTACTGTTTACGGTGACTGTCAGGCCTTGGACCATTCAAGGCAATGTCGGCCTTCACGGCACCTGGTACTATAATGTGGATATGCTCACGAATTGCAGGTCCGTGCTGCCAAGATCTCTTCCCGGCGCTGCTACCGCTGATCCAGAAACAAGCGCGATGTGGATGTCTCCTTCCACAGACTACTCCCGAGAAAGTGAGCATTGTTGTTAGAGTTATCGAAGAGCAGAATCGGCAAAACAGCACTGCTTCGCAATGCACTTGGAATGAAACTGAACGCATTTCTATGCTTCTCATTAATGTGCAAGTCGACATTGCCTTTTCAACTACAGTGGAATCTCGTTGAAACGATCTTTACAATAACGGGAAAGTTGAATTCATGATGCCAAAGCCGTTTCAACTGCATAGAAATATACGCCCTATAAAGGGGGGGGGGGGGGGGTATTTCTTCGTGGAAAAACTTATCAAACAGGATCATACCAATGGTATTACTTATAGGCATAGTTTAAGAGCGTACGCATTGATTACAGTACCAACCTACTACTGCAGGTCCGTGAACATGGCGCACTCCGTCCTGCCAACACTACGTAACGCAATGTAACGGGACAGTCTTCCGCCAAAATCACGCAATGCCATGTCACGTGACATGCTTCCGCCAAAACTACGTAAAGCAATGTCACGTGAACTGTTTCCGCCAAGATCACGTAACGCAATGTCACGTCATATGTTTTATCAAAATCGAGTAACGCAATGTGGCGGGATACGTCCCCCCAAAATCGTGTAACGCAATGTCAGGTGACATGTTTCCGCCAACATCACGTAACACATTCATTTGGCATGTTTCTGCCAAAATCGCGTAACGCAATCGCGCGTTACATGTTTCCCACAAAATCACGTAACGCAGTGTCACGTGACATGTTCACCAAATTCGTGTAAAGGAATGTCACGTTGTATTGCGCGATGCCTCACAAATTACGGCCAGCTTAACCCATTGGCGCCAAGAAAAACCTACGCGACCACTACAGCTCATTTTTCGGTGCACAACGCATGTTTGACCCTAAAAAGAAATGTCTGAGTTTAATGAAGATTGCTTTATGTATTCAAAAGTTACCGGGCTATACTTTTATAAGTAAACTGGGTCCTTTCCATAGCAAAAGGAATATTTGCCCATGTGCTGCTACTTAGGCGCCTGAGACTTGTTCAAGCATCGGCCCTTTGAATAAATTGTTGCATTTCACTTTTCCCATTTCGATATGACACCACCACTGCATTTCACATTTCTCATACTCATACTATCCATCACCTGATTGATAGTATGAGTATAGTCTACCGTCCAATAGCCTTTACAAAACCACGCTTGTTCGTTAGGTTGACTGAAATCTAAGGTGGCGAGAATTCTCTTAGCGATTACCTCAGTAAGTACCTTGTAGACGACTGAAAGTGGTATGTAATCGGCCTGCAATTTTTCCAAGACCTTCATGTCGCCCTTCTTATGGATTAGGAAGATGTTCGCATTACTCCGAGATTCCGCTATGCTCGCAGTCATTAGACTCTGCGTAAAAAGGCTTGCCGACTCTTCGAGCATAATCTGCTGAACATTGCTTATGAGATATCCTGTAATCTGATCCTCACCAGGTGCGTTTCGCACTTGCATTGCTTTCAAAGCTACCTGTCTACCTCTTCTGAACGACTTGCTCCTTTATTATTATCGTGGATATCGCTGCTACTGAACAGATCTCAGCTACTATAACAATCTCATCCCTGTACATTTGTGATGACATTGCCTTGCTTGTGTCTAAGTGCATACGTCTGATTTTGGCCTATGCCTATAGACGTTTCTTGATCGTTTTCAGGCTCCTTCCCTTCTCTGCAGCACTCTCAATCCGGTCGATATTATACGTTTGCATGTTCTCTTACGCTTATTGATCAAACTTGAAACCATAGCTAATTCTGTTATGTCAGTTCATTTAAATGTTGTCATGCCTTGCCCTATTGTTATGAAGCCCTTCTCCTGGGAAACGATTCTAGTATTCCGTCTTACCTCCTACTTCTATTGCACACTCCGTGATAATTCGTGCGAGATTATTGGTGACTTCCCGAACGCAAATGTCTGCTTCCTCGATCTGTTATAACCAAATATCTGTTCTGCAGCGCTGTCCTTAATTCTTCGACTTTCCGTCTTACTATTAGTTTACTGAGCAGCTTCTTTCACACTAGGTTATTACGGTTCCTGCTCAAGCCTAGCCCAATTCCACATCTCACCAGCTGTATCGCTGCGCTGCATTTGATGCATAGAAACGAGGCGACATCTGATGGGCGAAAAGGGACGCCACCTTCATTTGAGGCTCGATTATATAGGCAGGCCAACACGTGTTGTAAAGGAAAAAGAGAAAGGGCGTATCTTGCGCCGAGTAACTAAAATACAGAGGACTACGGCGCGTGTCTTATCACATGGCGATACACCATGCTGTGTTCACTGCCCCTAACCCTGCCCAGCACATTCATATCTTGCACAACACCAGGGTCAGCGTAGAGCATGAAGTATATATTTTATTTTTTGGCTCGTCGATCGGGCCTCTCCACGTCCTCTTAGGATTCTCCGGTTTGCGGTATAAGATAATCGTGATGTGCAGATAATCCCGCTTTCCGAACTCTGCTAGTAACTCCCCCTTGTGATTCCAACAAACCATGCCATAGTTCCCAACTGCCTTGCCCCAGCCTGCTTCTTGCCTACTTTAGCATTGAGGTCTCCCATAACTATGGTGCACTTCTTCTTTACTTTAGCTATTGCCGATTCTACATCTTCATAGAAGCGTTCAATTAGCTTTTCTTCATGGCTAGATGTAGGAGCATAACCCTGTACCACCTTCAGTTTGTGCCGCTTATTAAGATTAATTACAAGACCGGCAACCCTCTAATTAATGCTGTAGTATATCTCTATGTTGCCAGCAATGTTGCTTTTGACCAGAAGTAACAAACAAACAAACAAACAAACAAACAAATAAATAAATAAATAAATAAATAAATAAATAAATAAATAAATAAATAAATTTTTCGTCGATACCCTTTCAAGCAAATGCACTAAGTATCTGTCTCTGTCCCAAACCACTATAGCCACACCCGGAATAGCTCTTATGGCCTTCTAGTACACTTATTAGAAGTTTCAGCCCTTGTAGAACTATGGCAGGATGTGGCTAACACAGCATATAGAGTTAAGGAACAAACAATATATCCTATGACGGTGTGTCCTTTCCAGTCTTCGTGCACATCAACACCGTGCAAGGACGATATCTACTACAAATGCAATAAAACATGCACCAGAACCCTGAACTTGCTTCAAAACATTGTAGTATGTATACTCGAACCTCATTATAACGTAACTGGATATATTGTAATAAATTAAATCAGATTCCCCTTGAAAATCTCCAGAGATATACATGCATTGGAAACCTCTTTTTAACAAAATCAGATTATCATTTCAACGGATACAAAAAACTGAAATTGCCTCCGAAAGTAAAATCCACGCTCATTCCTGTGCACAGTTCATCTTTCCGCTGTGTTCGGCGGCTGATTCATGACAGCAAACTGTGGTGATCATGCCAGTTTAGGGAAGGGGCCCAACGAAAGGCTGCAGAGGAATAGATGCAATATAACAAAGGTTGCTTTGCAAATATTTCTCTGGCTTATAAGGTAGGCTCTCGCTAATCTGAACTTGAAGGACGTCAAGAATTTTGTTTGAATTAATCAGAAGTTCGAGGAATCAGATGCAAGCAAAGGTATGGCTCCGTGCCGCACACCAAGAAAAAAGGACATGGCTCGCTGTCATGTGCATTGTTTGCACGTCAGTGTTTATATTACTTTTTCAGCTACCAATCTTAAATGCTTTGACACGTGCTGGCAGGCTACTGACATTATGTATGGCAGTCAGAAAAGATGTGAACATGCGTGTTCAACTAGAAAAGAACAAATTAGCCAATATTTTTAGTAAGCATAACCAGAGTATGAATTAACGGAATTGAAAAGTGCAGATTTAATTGAGCGTCATCTAAATAAAAAGAGATATCGCATGCCAGACAGAAGTTTGAAATTTTTATTAACCTAAACTGAATTGTCAGTGTTTGGATTATGAAACGTCTACTCCTATAATTATCAGTTTAATAACCAAGAGTCTACAAATTCTTTGAGCAGTCACCTTAACCAGCAAGCCCAAATTTTTGTTTATCATGTTGCAATTTGCGACATCCGACATCAGCGGCCAACCACTGTACAACAAGACAGCCTGTGCCGCACCCCACATGATCTTGGCATCAGTCATGATTGAAGGTTATTGGCGCTGATGACATATAATATAAGCACCAAAAAACACAGTAGTCGCTTTCAAACAAATGTGCGATGTTGCATGTAAATATCCGCCATGTTTGATGTATAAATTGCTATAGCTTACATCTGTAAAGGGTTTTCTCGTTTCATAATCAGTCCAAATGTGGTTGTCACGTACATATTATTTAAAATTCTGCCCCCCCCCCCCCTAACAAAAAATCAGCGCACTAGCTTTGAACAAACATTGCAGCTATAGGGAGCCCAACCTCAAGTTTGCGCAGCGCCGTCCGGCAGTGAAGCGGAGAGAGGTGGAACTACCGGTCGCTCCGACGGTCGCACTCGCATTGCACGAGCGGAGAAACGTGTTTCGGGAGGCTCTTTTCTCGCGTTTCCCGCCCGGCCGCTGCAGTTTCTTTCTTTTTTTTTGTCAGTACGGAAAGGAGGCACACAATACAGATGCTTTGCGCGCTGTCACAGCGGTTTAGAAAAAAAGAATAGCCGAGAACTGCCCGTGAAAATCAGGTTCCGTTTCCCTGGCAGAGACGGCCACCACAGGAAATCGCAAAATGATGTGATGCTTGCACGCGCGGTATCTTGGTGTCACCTTTTGCAACATAAGATATCATCAATAGTTAACACGGAGAAGCGTGATGGCCAGTCGTATTTTAACAGAACTGCGTATGTCAAGCGAAAGTGCATGCAGCAAGTGTGCGCTTGCTAGGTCACTTACCATTTTTAATACGACAGCAGTGGTAGACGTTGGCCCCGTACATCAGTTATTAAAAACCGTGAGTACTGGCGCAGTTTTCTTCATGGCGATAAGTGCGCAAAAAGAGCACCAGGACAGAGAGGGGCAGAGAGGTGCTGTGTTTGCGCACTTATCACCATGAATGCATACTAACTGGCCCGAGTATCCGCTCTTCTGCAGTTTTACTTAATTAACTGGTGGATATGGGTTTTTAGTCGCTGTTCAGTACAAAACTTGAGTAGCTGGATGTTCATAGTGAGCGTGTTAACGCTGGCCATGGAAGCGCCTGTGCCACTGGCGGTATGTAGCTGCCGCTTTGGCTAGGTAGGCCAAGTATGTGTAGAGAGAAGCAAGGTAGCGATAAAAACAGCAAAGATATTGCGAAGTCTGATGCTGTTTTTATCATCAAAGATTACATTATAACGGGAAACACACACGATCGAAGGGCGCATTTTATAGTGTTGACGAATTGGGCTTTCGAAGGGCGCATTCTATAGTGTTGACGAATTGGGCTTTTAAAACAAACAGATCGCCATTACTGTAAGCGCACACGGTCTGAAATAATTGCTTACACTGCAGGAAACATGCGTGGTCACGGTGGGCGTTAGAGATTATCGTGCCGCATTGTAATGCAGACAAAATCAGCTTCAAAAAGATGAAACCAGCATGATGTGACGATGAGATGTCGCTATCTTTCGAGGCAGAGCTTGTACGCGGCTGTCAGCATTGCGTACTGTAATGCTGCCAGCGACTGAACAAGGTAGACGTAAATATGAACGGTTCATACTAATCATATAATAAATTTGAAGTCTGTTTTGGCCTGCAACCGATGGAATTTCGAGCGAACGTACACGAAATTGCAATTTCTTGCGCCTACAGCTCCGAGCAGACGCCACTTCACGATGCGTTTTATCGGCCGTATAATTACAGAAACTGAAAACTCGTCTCTAGTTTCACGTCAGTAATGTAGTCATCCACACGCGCTTGGCAGCCACGAACACAGCATCGTCTTCAACGACCTACTAGGTCCCGTAATTGCAGTATTTAAAGTGTGGTATATGTTGAGATTGGAAGCCCGAAAATGTTTTTCAGTGCCACAAATTTTCCTGAAGTTGCCATACAACGGACACATGACGCAGCATATGCAGCCACTGAGCGCGTGCGAGTTGTGAGAGACGCCTTGGGCGGCCTAAGAACGCGCTAGCACGCGCAGAAAGCGGGCGCACTCACAGGCGGCAAGGGCGAGAGCAGAGGGCGAAGCGACCGCAAATCGTACGAGCTGCCGAAACGGCGCTTTTCGGAGGCGCGCCGCAGCGCCCTCTGTCCCAGCTTGGGAGGCCTATACTCCACGTGTTGACATTTCACTAAAGCTATTTCTTTGTTCTTCCATTGAAAGGAATGTGTGCCCACCTGTGAAGGCGTACGGCAGACGAACACGTGGTTCTTCTGGTCAAACCAATACACAAGGAAGATGGCCTCCACGTCATGTGTGGGGTTCCAGGAGGCATCCATGAGCACCACACGGTTGGCGCCGACACGATTAGTGCCCACTGAGCCTGCCTTGGTCGAGATGGGAACAAGACGGCAACGGGGGATGTTTTCATCGTTGAACATTTCAATCCAACGTGCACGTAAGTCTACCGACGTTGAGCAATCCATTCTAAAGTAGTCGATGCTGTGGATCCCGAAATGACCCTCATAGATCATACGGACCCATTGCGTGACGGCCACAACACATGGGTACGCGATGTGTTGTAGCAGTCTTGGGAACACTTTGTCTATTTGAAGTATAATTTGTAATTTCAACGTATTTGTACCCACAGCTGCTAGGGCCCGTTGTGTTCCTGCAGTACTTTCTAAATAAAATAAATAAAGCAGAATTGCGGCAAAAGCAGCGGCAAAGTGAGTGGAGTGGAAGAATGGCAGGTGTGTCCTGTCGACATCCTGTTCGCTCTGGTCCCACCGCTGCTTCAGTAGCTAGTACGATGTCGTTGTGTCTTTCATGAGGAAGCGCGGCTACAGAGAAGGTGACTACTGCAATTCCAGTTATGAACAACAGCACCATCATTTCATAGAGAACGATCCAATAATGAACAATTCAGGGCTTCATCGAACCAGCCGCGGCTCCAAAGAGGCCTCCCTGTCCGTCGATGATCGAAACTTCCCGCGATGCTCCGAGATGTGAAGTAGGATGCGACTACGATTGAGAATACGTGATCCCAGGAGATCCCAATTCGCTAGCCTTGAGGGAAATTTGTGCGGGATATTAAAATTGATGATGGCTGATGTTAAGAGTTTAAATTATCTGCGTTAATAATAATATTGGTTAAACTTAATAAAAGCTCTTTTACCCGTCCTATCCACCCTATTATTTGAAACAGTATTCCATTATCGTTCATTCCTCATAATAACACTGTAAAAGGAATATCTGTAGTCATCCAAACTGACTTGGCTAAGTGCCATCGAAATCTTGCGAAACAGGATTCGTTGCTACAGAACAAAGTGAAACCAAATCTTTGATGACATCCCTGTATGTTAGTCTTCAGGCGAGCTCCTTAGCGCTAGCTCATTTTGGCAGCGTTGTTCGTGAATGAACTGTCCTGTTTTTCATATTTGAAGAATATCATGTCATGCCATAATAAGACATCAGCGGTTATATTGTACATGTTTTTACTTCCATGGCAGTGCACGCATACAATAATTTTTTGCGAGAACATTAAATACAAAAGAACCATGCAGTTTGTGATATAGTTAATACTTGCTGATGCTCTTCCGCGTCGAAACAAAGACTTGGGAGTAACGGAGTAATTGTAACTGGATTGTTTTTTACTGTAGTGATTAGTGTAACGAGTCAATTTGGTGGGCTGGTAGCTTAGTAATGTAATGAATCATTTCAAGGAAGAAATTTCAACAAAATTACTCAGTGCTTTCCAAATGGCTTTTTCGGTTCTCTAAGCGCCTTGTGTAGACGGTACTGCAAGATTCCGTCTGCAGCGCGTACGCGTTTTCGGTTGACGCTGCTCAACGGCGAGCAACTTGAAGAACAATATATTGGGCTAGTCAGCGCAAGAACGAGTGACTTTTTAAAGCAAGGACTCTCCGGCAAACGCCACGCCAGAAGTCGCCAAAGTAGGGGAAGGCATATTTCTTATGAGCAAGACCGGACCATCAACGCTGGGGCTTAAGGCGCCGAAAGTAGGGTACCATTATGAAGTACGGCGTAGTGAAGAGCTCCGGAAAGCAAAGGAACACAAGTTTTGTATTACCTCATCATGTTAAAGGCATAGACGTGCACATAAAAAAATAGGGACGGAGGGGGGGGGGGGGGGCGCAAGGGGTCCATGTTCTTAATCTTACCAGGAAAGGAGCAGATATCTTTCATCATAATAAAAAAGCAAAATAGTTTCAGTTATGTCAATTAGAACTCCCTCTGGGAGGGAGGAGGGGGTGGGGGACGGGCCAAGTCAACAATTCAACCTGATCTCCACCTGTCTGTCTTTCTGAATTCCACTCTTTAAACAACTGGTCTCTGTAAAAAAATCGCTCTCTGAGTAACTTCGGATGTGCTGAAGCTTTTCACATTGTGTAAATTATTAAACACCTTTCCTATACGTCCCTTCGTTAAAGTAAAACAGAACGGCGCAGCTATGTTTTTCTAACGACTTCTTAAATTTCATGATTCTGAGGGTTATCATCAACAGTATTTGACGTCATTCCAGAATGCTGGGGTAATATTCTACAAGGGTGGTTCGTTGGGGGGCAATCTGATGAGAATTGCCCCCTGTATGCGAGACCGTTCGCACGCCTATGGTTAAAGCGGTGTGGATGTCAGTGTCGTATACCCTCACATGACTGCAGTTTAATCGTTGCACGCTTAAATGCCACACTGTGACGAAATTTCAATGAGCACAGATGGATTAAAGCGAAGTCTTTTTTTTATTCAAGTCTTCAAGGGAAGTGATTTCCATTGCAGGACATAATGTAACATTCATCAACAGAATCTCACATCAGAGATAAAGAGCATTAATGTCGGAAATGTTTACGACAATAAGGGTATCGTTATGAAGGAGGCCTTCGCACTGAGCAGGGACCAGACAACACGTTGGGTTTCTCTCGTCACCGCCTCGGTAGCCAACGTCATGTTATACTCGACTACGTATGCACCCACAAGTTTCCGGACTTTTGGCGGGATCTTTGAAACCATGAACTCAGCATACTGTGTAATATTAAATTGATGGCGGCATAATGGCGGCACGTATGCCGGCCTAATCACGTATTGTGCTGCTAGTTTGTGTTTGCTTAAGTGCCTGGTGTAGCGCGAAGAGACACAAGACACGCAGACAGGAGGCGTATTGTGTGGTTTCGAGCTGCATCACGAGGGTGAAATAGTCCTTAAGAATCAAAGTATGCACACAAACTGAACGCAGCCATAAACATTTCATTTCCTAGCAGAAAGCTTAATTCAACCCTTGATTAAAACTGTCCTCTTCGCTGTTTGACACTTATGGCTTGATATTGCGTTTTCTTCGATGCCAGGTGGTCGCGGAACTTTGTAGAATTCAAAGTACCACCGGTGTTTGCGACAGCTCACACGCCAATGTGGGTGTGATGCACGAACTGGCGATGTCGAGTCCACTACTGACATCAGTCTACCCGTGGCGGATACAGCTTTCCGAGCAGCCCATGGAATGGGGATGCCTTACACAAGAAATCATTGCTGAGGATAAGGCGATCATATTACGAGAGTTATTGGATCGTAGTAGGGACAGGTGACCATACACGTTGGAATCGACGTCGTTGAACGTAAATGTACGTTTCTCATTAATAGTGCAGCATTTCACTGACAGCTGCACAAAGGCCGCGCTGCGCAGTGTTTCTGAGCTGTGTGCTGAAGCTTCGCGCAGTTAAAATATCAAAGAACACTGTGGGTTGCGTTGTTGTATGCGGAAGCACACCGTAGCTAGCATACTAGTCAGTAAAGGAATAAAGAAATCATTTTTTAACATGAAAGCATTTTATGCGGTGTCAACGACGACCGCACCACATCATTTTCGTCACGAAAGTGACGCAGTCAAATGTTCATATGAGAACAACAAAGAAAAACACGGAGAAAGGATGTGGCTATTCTGTCAGAGGAATCGGTATAACACGAAAACAAATTCGTCTTCGCAAAAGCACTTGAATGTTTAATGTATTCATTGAAAAAAACTTTCCCATTGCTCTCGGTGTTTCGCGGGTACGGCACCGTCTGTCGTGGATAAACCCAAGTTCACGCACTGCCTCCATAACATCTATGATTACCTACTTCTGATAATCTGAAGCAGTTGACGTAGTAACAGTCCATGTAAATGACGCGCGGGAAAGGCATCAGTCATGGTTACATGCGCCAGAACGACCCGTCGACATCGTTGCCGTAGCCGGCTGGTTAATGCAGCAGTTGTCTTCTTGTCATCACGCTCAAAAAGTAGTCGGCGGGGAAACGTCATCCACTTCTAAAGGTTCGCGGTGCTCTAATCCATCGCAATCAGCGAGAACGTTCGAAGGGTTACGAATGCGGCTTATATTGTTTATCTCGTTTCTAACACCGCACATGCTCGGAGTCGTACTAACGCGCCTTATATTCCTTCTTATCCCGCTCCGTTGGTTCTTCGACGCGCCCGACCGGCTCGGGGCGCGCGCATCCAGCAGACTGCCTGGAATGGCGCCGCCATCCAGAAGAGGCCAAGTGAATCACTGCAGCTTCGTCTTTCCTGGATAGCGAGACCATTACAGGCGCGTTCCAAAGCCCGCCTTCATGCACGCGTTCGGAGCCGCGCAGGCATCAGAAAGAAGCGTCATAAGAACATAGCCGCGTTCGTACAGCTTCGAGCGTATGTGCGCCAACAGCGCAGGGCAGAGCACCGGTCACCTTTCGTGTCGTGTGTAGCATTTCCCCCCCGACCACTCTTCGAGCGTGATGGCAACAAGAAAAGTGCTGCGTGAAGCTCCCAAATACGGCTACGACGTTGACGGGGCAATGTGGCGCAACTAAACAAGGTTGATGCCTTTGTCACGCGGCATTTACTATATCGACTGCGTCAAGTTGTTACTTAACCTGCTTCAGTTACCAAGAGGGGCTGGTCGCGGTCATGGATGTTATGGAGCTGATGCGTGAACGTGGGCTCATCCACTCCAGACGCTGCTGCACCAGCGCAACACCGATAGCATTGAGGAAGTTCACCTCGATGCGTCATAAACATTTAGCTGATTATGTGAACACGCATTTCACTTTCGCGTTATACTGATTTCTGGGAAAGAGGGACGACCCACATATTTTTTTCTCTAAAGAATAGTGATAAAGTAAGTTTCTTGCAGGGCTGGTAATCGAGTATGGTAGAACGAACCGCTGCAAGCGAGTCATCGAAACAAACTTAGTCGCTAGCTTTCCAATAACTCTTGACTAACATACAACGCCCTCTTTTACGTCTTCTTCCTTACCACGTACTTTTCCTTCAGGGCATATAAAGTTGACCGAAAAGAAAACAAAGTTACCAAATGCAAATTAATCTAAGTGGCAAGCTCACAAAAATTTGGGCATGCCGCGTACTATCTGAACTGGCAAACTTTATTAATGTTGTCGAAAGTCCACATGCTCGAAGCTCTATACAAGAGGGTTAACAACGACTCGTCGCTTTGCTAAGTGCCGAACTTTTGAGCAGCATCATGCAGAGCACTTAAACAAGCAACTGTGCCCGAAAAGCGGAGAACTTTAGACAAAACGGCGACAGGTTTTGTTCCCACGTCCTTCCACTACCCAACTGTTCCTGAATAAAGCGAGTTGGTGTAAACTTCGAGTTATAGGTGAGAGAGCCTAGTCTCCGAAAGAGGGGCGCGCTTGCCATCGCAAAGGCTTAGTTTAGCTTTTTATCTCAATGTATGTACGCTGTAAATAAAGTGTACATGTGTTCGTTAATGGGCGATTAGGGTCTGTCATTGTAATTTAAATGGAATTTAAGCACTTCTGAAAATAATGGGTAATTTATTGTCATTACGTTCTTCCAGCTGTAATTTGCAATTCCAGAATACGTGTATTTGACTGTTGCCAATGGAATGCGATAAGAATGTAGAAAAATATGAGAACGAATTGTAGAGATTGAGATAAAAGGAACTGAGATAGAAGCGGACAAGCAGCAAGAGGTCGACCTTCTGCCTCCACTCCCTTTCTATCACGATCTATACTGCTTCTTCCTATTTTTCATTATTAGAAGCGGACAAGCAGCAAGAGGTCGACCTTCTGCCTCCACTCCCTTTCTATCACGATCTATACTGCTTCTTCCTATTTTTCATTATTGCGCTGAAATAGGCAAGCATAAAAATGCGCTCATACGTGTTCTCAAGATGTTGAGTAACTGAGCCATGCATATAAAAATATTTCGATGATCTAACTTGTCTGGTTTGAGAACTAATTTCCCAGCTCTGGCAGCTTAGTTCCCATCATTTATAAAGAAGCGGTGAACAACACAGGCGAACACCAGCCAATGCTGTCTGGCCCTGCCATACTCACTCTCTTAAGTTAAATTGATCATGTGAATCTCTTTATATATATATATATATATATATATTATATATATATTGACACTCCGTGGTTGCTTGACTGTTAGGTGTTGGCTTGCGCAGCTCGAAGTTGATGCAAAACATGCACTCGTGCAGGTTCAGGAACCCCACCTGGTCAAAGGGTCTCCTGAGCCCTCTGCTGCGGGGTGTGTTTCATAATTATCTTGTTTGGCGTCGCAAAACTCCATGATTTATTATTAATGCAAAATTTATTTCATTAGGTGCGAGGCGCTTCGACAGTGCCCAGGGATCTCCCTGCACACACCTTCTATGGGAAGGGGAATGGGTGTGCATGTACACACACTGTCTTGTTTTTCACAAGGCACCCCTCCCCCCAAAAACGGGTAAGGCCCAAAAGGGTAAGACCCAACCCCTTATATAAATTCCAAGGAAAACCCCTGACAGAGACAGAAATTGTAGAGTACAGGGGTGACAAATTTTAGAGGAGATAAAGGACAGGGCCCGCGGGCATTGCGTTATTGGTGAACATCAAAGAACCCTCCCCCCCCCAGGTGGCAGAAATTGCCTGCCCTCTTCACTTCGGCGTGCTCATTATATGTCGTGGTTCTCAGAGTAATAGCCCAGCGGCCACCTTTAACAAATTAAATTCTTACATAGAGACATCGACAAAACAAAACTTAAGAGGAAAGTTTCTTGGCTTCACACAAATGCCACCGTGTGTCCGTCTAATGAAAAAAAAAAACAATTTGAACCACTTTCTATGGCGTCAACACCTTTTACATTTAATCGTTACGCAATTGGTATGTGTGTAAACTGGCAAGGACTCAAACGCCATCCTCGCCGTTTCGGGGACTAAGATCTTACCCGATTTCTACACGTGATTGCACATTGCACTTCGCATGATCAGCTGGACTTTGAAAAACTGCGTTGTTGAAGTTCCTTTGGCGCTAGTTCACTCTGGGAGCATTCTGGTAGCAACCCGAGGTGCGAAGCTATGCACAAACGCGTAGCTTTGCGAAAGGTGCACCGGACCAATCAACGCACACTGCCTCTGTCTTTTTTTTCTTCTGCTTCAACACGTGCGCCCTACAGCCGCAGTTTTGTCAGCGCAGTACTTCGGGACCTCATCTAATCGTGATCACGATCCTCAATACCTCTTCGCCATTTCTCTATGCAGATTACCGCATCCCTAAATATTAAATTTTTTATCACCCAATTCTTGGCCAATCCCCCACGGTGAGCGTGAGCCATACATTGTCAGGTGAACAAGATAACTATGTGATAGAGGCGGGCAAATTATGAGAGCCTAAAATGCTTCGCATTTAAAACAACACAAGCTCTTCAGTTATGTTAGTGTCAGCAGCGTCTTTCTTTGAAATGAAGACGATAAAAATCACGCGCGATTACAGCACGAGCTGATCAGCCATGCTGGAATGAGTCCATATTACGTGGCTTTTGTGGACTGGTCATCTCATCGCAAGCCATGCCGAAAACGTCGAAACGGGCTGCATGTCGACAACGCAGGTTCCCAATCCGTCTTCGAAGTGGCAGCTTACACCGAGGGCGCTTTGGCAAGAGACCGACTGCGGCATTCATGCCAAGGCAAGAGGCCAAACAGCTCAGCCGCTCAGCGGGACTTCAAGTTAAACTCACGCAGGTGAGCCTGTCGGGTGGTAACAACGCTATAATGAAGCGAAACTTTGTTTGCCTGTGTAACTTTGTCCGGCGAAGATAGAAATTGCACGGCACTGGTGGCTGACATACAGGGCACAGTGGCAGTGTCCATGTCTGTCATTTTTCCGTTTCTGGAAAAGATAACCTCACAAAACCTAAGAGTTAACTCCTGCTTATTGGTGTGTCTAAGTTACATGAAATTAAATGAGTTCCTTTAATTTTATACATTTCCTTTTTTGGATAGCAGGTATGCTTTGCATTGAAGTAGGTGCCATAACAGGAAGAGCGCTACAAGTACAGCGTAATTGTCTTGATATATATAATTCTATTTCGCCTAAATACTTCTCACCAGACAAGACACCATACAGGAATGGTTATATATGTGCACGACGCGCCTCTCCTTGGTGGTGCTTCGTCGTCCTCACTACTTTGCCAGCGTCCGTGGTCTGCCAGTGTCACTAGGGGTCGAGTTAAAATTGGTGGCTGCTACGCGATGCGCCTTAGGCACTCGCTATTTTGCTCGTGCCACTACTGGGAGAACCAGGAGCCTTTTGTTTGAAAACATGATTCAGTTTTAAAAGAACATGACTGCTGCTTCGTAGAAGTAGTGTTAGTAGCGGTAATATAGGTAAAAAAAATGTGGCTAATCGCTTTGTCAATGGAATCGGTATAACACGGAAAGTGAAATGTGTCTTTGCATAAGCAGTTGAATGTTTATTGTTAAATCGAGGTGAACTTGCCCATTGTCAACGGTGTTTTCGCTGGCACGGCACGTTTGACGTGGAGGAACCCACGTTCCGCCATATTGGACCGTCAACATCGTTACCGTGCTTGGGCGCTCGAAGAGTGGTCGGCAGGGGAAGGCTACCCACGACGAAAAGTGACCGGAGCACTAACCCTGCGCTGACGGCGCACATACGCTCGAAGCTGTACGAACGCTGCTGTTCTTTCTGATGACACCACTTTGCCATTCTCGCGCGGCTCCGCAGGCGTGCATCGAGGCGGACTTTGGAAATCGCCTGGAGCGTTGCCGCTATCTAGGAGAGGCGATGTAAAGCTGCAGTGATTAACTTGGTCTGTCCTGGATGGCGGCAGCATTCCAGGCAATGTGCTGGATGAGCACGCGCTGAGCCGGACGGGAGCGTCGAAGAACGAAGGAAGCGAGATAAGAAGGAATACAAGGAGCGTTCGTGCAGCTCCGAAAATGTGCGGCGTTAGCACAGTGGTAGAGCACCGGCCACCTCTCGTCGTGGAGCGACGGGCTGTGATTTCGACTCCAAGTGCGTGAACATAACTGTTTGTGAGTGTTTTTCTTACATGTTCATTTTACCGCATCATATCCGTTACGGTACTGACGTATAGGGTCATCGTGGACCCCGGCATAAAACAATGTCCTTTACAAAGACAAAAGAACACCAAAAAGATTCATAACAGCGCGATTCGTACCTTGGTCATTCAAATTTCGGGCGTAATACGACGCCATAACCTATTGCTCCATCCAGGCTGACCGGCTCCAGTGTTTAACAGGCTGTATTTATTCTGTTAATTCATTCGTAAATATAACCATACCGGGTGTCGTCGCACTCCATGTTGCGTACATCCTTATTTTTTTAATGTATCGCCTCCATCCTAAGGAAATCTCTACGTAGAAATCTTCTCAAGCTAGTTTGATGCTCGGCCGACGCGTCAGCTTAGAAGGTGAGATATCGCGCTCCTAAGGTGCAGGACCGACATTCGATTCTCGGCCTTGGCGGCTCCATTTCGATGGGGGCGATATGCTCCTACAGCCGCGTACATCATTCTGGGCGCACGTTAAGCAACCTTCTGTGATCAATGTGGTGTCGTAGTCGCCCACTACGGTGCGAGTCGCAGTGATATATCCTGGTTATGACGCGTTCATTCGAACAAAATAATTTTGTGCTAGCGCTTAAGAATACCTTATGAAGGAACAACATTGAAATACAAGATATTGTTACCAGGGTTGCGGCGTTTCGACAATATTGCAGTATGGAAGTGTACGCATAAGCTGAATGCAACTGTAAACATTATCTTGCCATGGTGGAAAGCTTGATTATTCGCTTCGCAGAAGCTGACCTACAGATTAATTCAAGCGCGCGCCTTGATCAACGCTATTTCCTTAACGCGAGATGGGCGCCCAGGTTTAGAGCATGAAAGCCAACACCGGTGCTTGCGACATCTGGCATGCCGATGTCGATGTAGTGCGCGGATGGGAGATATCCACAACCGACGTCATTTGCTAACCGCAGTTATTCCTACCCGCGCAGCCGATGCCGTGTGGATGCCTCGCACAAAAGAAACCACTTCCCCAGAAGGTAGACCTTGGTCTGGAATTTGACTGGTATAGCGACGAACAAATATTCCGTGAAAACATATGTTGCATTCAAGCATAACAGAACTGTATGTTCTCGAGATAGCGGGATCGAATTCCTGACAAGGCTGCCGCATTTCGAAGGAGGCCCAGTTCCCCCCCCAAACACACACACACACACACACACACACACACACACACACACACACACACACACACACACACACACACACACACACACACACACACACACACACACACACACACACAAAACCCATCCATGTACCAAAATTACTGAGGTGCCCTTCGCTACAGGCCCCGCCTCATAATAATACCGGGCCGGTTTTGGAACGTAAAACGCCAACAATTATTGTTTGACATAGCTCTTATTTATCCATACGTATTCCACTTCGCACTATACAAGACGTTGCTGCTGAGCATTGCTTGTCATTTGACGGCTTAATCTCAGTTGTTGATATAATATATCATGCACTATATTGACCCCCTCCACGAATCGAGAACGAGATGTGAACGGCAACGGGAACGTAGTTGTACTGGCCTACCTTATTTACTCGGCTACTACTAGCACCGCCTAGAAATTGCTGCTTTGTTTTGGCTATATTATTGCTAATATCGGCTAAGGTCGCGTCATACTGGAAATTGGCTCTCGTAAGAGCCACACTATTCTTATACAAAACCAATCACGCCTTTGCAACACGTAGTCAACGGCATGAGTTGCTGCTGCCTGAACTTATTTTCATGCAAGGTGCTCAACAAGCTTCGTAATGTCCAGGTAACGACCGGGTTTTGCGGCGCTTGCCACATCAATGTCGTCAAGGTGCCCGAAGGCCCCCTCTGTACTACTCACATCTTTCCGTTGAAGATGTTGCTGCTGCTGCTGCTCGTGGAGTAAATGCCTCTGCAACGTTACTCGGAAGGTGGCAAGGACGATAAGGTGAACATTCCTACCAAAGTCATTAAACCGTGAAAAATTAACGCTGTGACCCTTAATACACGTTGTAATTTCGATGAACCTAACCGTTGACTAGTTATTTGCACAGCACTTGTTCTACCATTTCAGACAAGCTTCTTTCTTTCCAGCTTGTTCACTGAACCACCAAAGATATTCCCACATTCTCGCCACCCCTCTTCACGGACATTAAGACCAACATGAAGCATTGCGGCAAAACAACGGCAAAGTGAATGGAGTGCAAGAATGGAAATCTCAAGCAGAAGATGTCTACGCATCCGCTTCGAGATCAAGGACGGTGGAAGAAATTAATGTGTTATATTATCAGTGTACGTGAGTGGGACGACAGCACAAAGAGTGTTCAGTTCAGTTCACGGATGGTGGAAGAAATGTGTGCATTATGTTGTCAGTGTGCCTGAGTGGGACGACAGCACGAAGAATTTTCAGTTCAGTTCAGTTCACGGAGGGTGGAAGAAATGTGTGCTTATATTGTCAGTGTGAACTGAGTGGGAACGACAGTACGAAAGGACACGTCTCAGTTCAGTTCAGTTCACGGACGGTGGAAGAAATGTGTGCGTTATATTGTCAGTGTGCCTGAGTGGGCGACAGCACGAGATTTTCAGTTCAGTTCACGGACGGTGGAGAAATTGTGTTATTTGTCAGTGTGCCTGAGTGGGACGACGCAGAAGTCATTTTCAGTTCAGTTCACGGACGTGGGCAATCTGTGCGTAATTGTCAGGTGCCTGAGTGGGACGACGCACGAAGCTTTCAGTTTCAGTTCACGGACGTGGAAGAAATTGTGCGTTATATGTCAGTTCCTGAGTGGGACATCACGAAGAATTTTCAGTTCAGTCAGTTCACGACGTGGAAGAATTGTGCGTTATATTGTCATGTGCCTGAGTGGGACGACAGCACGATAATTTTCAGTTCATTCACGGACGGGGTGGAAGAAATCTGTGCATTATATTGTCAGTGTGCATAAGTGGACGACAGCAACGAAGAATTTTCAGTTCAGTTCAGTTCACGGACCTGGGGAAGAAATTTGTGGTTATATTGTCAGGCGTGCCTGTTTGGGAGGACAGCACGAAGAATTTTCAGTTCAGTTCAGTTCACTGACGTGGAAGTAATGTGTGCATTATATTCTCAGTGTGCATGAGTGGGACGACAGCACGAAGAATCTTCAGTTCAGTAGAATTCAGTTCCCGGACGGTGGAAGAAATGTGTGCGTTATATTGTCAGTGTGCGTGAGTGGGACAACAGCACGAAGAATGTTCAGTTTAGTTCAATTCAGTTCACGGACGGTGGAAGAAATGTGTGCCTTGTATTGTCAGTGTGCCTGAGTGGGACAACAGCAAGAAGAATTTTCAGTTCAGTTCACGAACGGAGGAAGAAATTTGTGCGTTATATTGTCAGTGTGCCTGAGTGGGACGACAGCACGAAGAATTTTCAGTTCAGTTCAGTTCACGGACGGTGGAAGTAATGTGTGCATTATATTCTCAGTGTGCTTGAGTGGGACGACAGCACGAAGAATTTTCAGTTCAGTTCAGTTCACAGACGGTGGAAGAAATCTGTGCGTTATATTGTCAGTTTGCCTGAGTGGGACAACAGCAGGAAGGATTTTCAGTTCAGTTCACGGACAGTGGAAGAAATTTCTGTGTTATATTGTCAGTTTGCCTGAGTGGGACCACAGCACGAAGAATTTTCAGTTCAGTTCAGTTCAAGGACGGTGGAAGAAATTTGTGCGTTATATTGTCAGCGTGCCTGTGTGGGACAACAGCACGAAGAATTTTCAGTTCAGTTCAGTTCACGGACGGTGGAAGAAATTTGTGCGTTATATTGTCAGCGTGCCTGAGTGGGACGACAGCACGAAGAATTTTCAGTTCAGTTCACGGACGGTGGAAGAAATCTGTGCATTATATTGTCAGTGTGCCTGAGTGGGACGACAGCACGAAGAATTTTCAGTTCAGTTCAGTTCACGGACCGTGGAAGAAATTTGTGCGTTATATTGTCAGCGTGCCTGTGTGGGACGACAGCACGAAGAATTTTCAGTTCAGTTCAGTTCACGGACGGTGGAAGTAATGTGTGCATTATATTCTCAGTGTGCCTGAGTGGGAGGACAGCACGAAGAATTTTCAGTTCAGTTCACCGGACGTGGAAGAAATCTGTGCATTATATTGTCAGTGTGCCTGAGTGGGACGACAGCACGAAGAATTTTCAGTTCAGTTAAGTTCACGGATGGTGGAAGAAATTTGTGGGTTATATTGTCAGCGTGCCTGTGTGGGAGGACATCACGAAGAATTTTCAGTTCAGTTCAGTTCACGGAGGGTGGAAGTAATGTGTGCATTATAGTCTCAGTGTGCCTGAGTGGGAAGACAGCACAAAGAATTTTCAGTTCAGTTCAGGGACGGTGGAAGAAATCTGTGCGTTATATTGTCAGTGTACCTAAGTGGGACGACAGCACGAAGAATGTTCAGTTCAGTAGAATTCAGTTCACGGACGGTGGAAGAAATGTGTGCGTTATATTGTCAGTGTGCCTGAGTGGGACAACAGCACGAAGAATGTTCAGTTTAGTTCAATTCAGTTCACGGACGGTGGAAGAAATGTGTGCGTTGTATTGTCAGTGTGCCTGAGTGGGACCACAGCACGAAGAATTTTCAGTTCAGTTCAGTTCACAGACGGTGGAAGAAATCTGTGGGTTATATTGTCAGTTTGCCTGAGTGGGACAACAGCAGGAAGGATTTTCAGTTGAGTTCACGGACAGTGGAAGAAATTTCTGTGTTATATTGTCAGTTTGCCTGAGTGGGACCACAGCACGAAGAATTTTCAGTTCAGTTCAGTTCACGGACAGTGGAAGAAATTTGTGCGTTATATTGTCAGCGTGCCTGTGTGGGACGACAGCACGAAGAATTTTCAGTTCAGTTCAGTTCACAGACGGTGGAAGTAATGTGTGCATTATATTCTCAGTGTGCCTGAGTGGGACGACAGCACGAAGAATTTTCAGTTCAGTTCACGGACGGTGGAAGAAATCTGTGCATTATATTGTCAGCGTGCCTGTGTGGGACGACAGCACGAAGAATTTTCAGTTCAGTTCAGTTCACAGACAGTGGAAGTAATGTGTGCATTATATTCTCAGTGTGCCTGAGTGGGACGACAGCACGAAGAATTTTCAGTTCAGTACACGGACGGTGGAAGAAATGTGTGCGTTGTATTGTCAGTGTGCCTGAGTGGGACGACAGCACGAAGAATTTTCAGTTCAGTTCAGTTGACAGACCATGGAAGAAATTTGTGCGTTATATTGTCAGTGTGCCTGAGTGGGAGGACAGTAGGGAGAATGTTCAGTTCTGTTCAGTTCACGGACGGTGGAAAAAATCTCTGTATTATATTGTCAGTGTGCCTGAGCCGGACGACAGCATGATGAATGTTCAGTTCAGTTCAATTCACGGACGGTGGAAGAAATTTGAGTGTTATATTGTCAGTGTGCCTGTGTGGGACGACAGCACGAAGAATTTTCAGTTCAGTTCAGTTCACGGACCGTGGAAGAAATTTGTGTGTTATATTGTCAGTGTGCCTGAGTGGGACGACAGTACGAAGAATGTTCAGTTCTATTCAGTTCACGGACGGTGGAAGAAATCTGTGTATTATATTGTCAGTGTGCCTGAGTGGGACGACAGCATGAAGAATGTTCAGTTCAGTTCAATTCAGTTCACAGACGGTGGAAGAAATGTGTGCGTTATATTGTCAGTGTGCCTGAGTGGGACGACAGCACGAAGAATTTCAGTTCAGTTCACGGACGTTGGAAGAAATTTGTGCGTTATATTGTCAGTGTGCCTGAGTGGGACGACAGCACGAAGAATGTTCAGTTTAGTACAATTCAGTTAACGGACGGTGGAATAAATGTGTGCGTTATATTGTCAGTGTGCCTGTGTGGGATGACAGCACAATTAATGTTCAGTTCTGGTCAGTTAACGGACTGTGGAAGAAATGTGTGCGTTATATTCTCAGTGTGCCTGAGTGGGACGACAGTACGAGAATGTGAGGTCATAATGTTTGAGTAATTTCAGTAAAACCTGATTTACGCGTCTGATGCGTTTTGTTTCTTTTATATATCGCTTATCATTCATTCATTGCGGCGATTTACTGTTCGCGGAACCGGAGACCCCCAAGCGTCTGTGCGAATTTTTGTCCGCCGTCAGGCGTATCTCTGTAATCTAGCGACGCACTTGTTTACCAAGGTAAAGATGCATCAGCTCCGTCATCACGACCCATTCGAGAATTTTCTTCAGCATATATTACATTATCGTGGAGAGATATGGAGACCACAAAATGAATCAAATAATTCTCCAGATCCCACGGATTGTCAGAATCGTTGCCATGCGAAGCAGGCAGCGAGAAAGTTGCCAGTGCCGGATTTTTAGGCAATCAGCGTAGTGTGACGAATAAGACGAGCGTGTTTGCAAAGGAATGAGCGCGTGTATGCTTAACGTGGGCTAAATAGGAACGTCGACAGCACGGCGGTGACTGAAGGGTATCTCACAGTACGGCGTAATGTTGGCCTCGCACGTTAGTGCACTGACGTTTGTTTTATCGAACAGAGATGTCGATAAAACAAATCATTCTACGCCAACAACTTGGAAAAAAGTCATGCACCAACTCGCCCAGCAAGAAGTTCTTCTACGATACATGATCAGAGCACGTCAGAACCAATCTCCATAATGTTCACTTCTCATTTTATAATTATATACCATCAGTCTTCCCAGAAAACTATTCCTTTAACCTAAATTTGATTATCTAAATTGTACTCAATTTTTTGTATTTTTATAAGTAGTTCTCTCTCACAAAAATGTCTTTTTCGGTTCATGGCCGATCCCCAGAGTGGGTTACGCCAAAGTACCCAAGGACCAAGCAACCAACCAACAAAGCAAAGCCACAGAGCAGCCTAACACCTCACGTGGCATCTTTCCTCGTGTTGTTGAACTGGAGGCAGTGTGAAACGCAACGAAGCGGCCTCCCCGTGGACAACTCGTCTCCCTTTGCCATCACTGAAGAGACAGCTTTCTCATCGGACTTCCCCGGAAACAATTAAGGGGGACGGCACTGCAGCGAGGCTATGGGTGCAAGAGCTCGAACACCTGGCAGAAGGAAAACATGAGCTGGCGGATGTGAGGCCGACCGGACAGCGCGACGAAATTGGCTTCCTTTCCTTGCGCAAGGAACGTTTTCAGCGGAACAGAAAATTAGAATGGCGCCCACTGTAGACATACAAAGCGCAGTGCTAATGGGCCCCGGCCTCTGTTCCCATCTTCTTCTTTATATGCTCACAAATTGACCACATGCAGGTTAACGAAGTCAGCTTGGTAATCGACGACATTGATCAATTCATGGCGTCTCGTTTGGTGCCTTCCCGACATGGTGCTACAATGTTACAAGGGCAGGACAGCTTAGCGCTACTGAGGCTCTATAGTGTCATAAGCCTCTTACTTTATGCGTGTCCCTTCCATCCACATCACATACCACGCCTTCCTCGTGGGGGCTCATTTTCCTCGAAATAATGCCTACTTAATTTAGGGCTATTGTTTCGCGAACAGACCGTTTGATAAACATGACTACATAGTTAATGGTCAGCTGCCGTGCAGAAACGTAATTACCGGTGCATGATACAAATTTGCATATAAAAAGTTGTAAATTACGCCTCGAGTTTCCTCGAACGGCATCTAATCTCTGAACGAAACGTTCTCTGCCCATTGATTGAAATAGTGCGCCGGACGACAGCACGAAGAATTTCAGTTCGTTCAGTAGACCGTGGAAGAAATTGTGTTATTTCAGTGTGCCTGAGTGGGACGACAGCACGAAGAATTTTCAGTTCAGTTCACGGACGTTGGAAGAAATTTGTGCGTTATATTGTCAGTGTGCCTGAGTGGGACGACAGCACGAAGAATGTTCAGTTTAGTACAATTCAGTTAACGGACGGTGGAATAAATGTGTGCGTTATATTGTCAGTGTGCCTGTGTGGGATGACAGCACAATTAATGTTCAGTTCTGGTCAGTTAACGGACTGTGGAAGAAATGTGTGCGTTATATTCTCAGTGTGCCTGAGTGGGACGACAGTACGAGAAATGTGAGGTCATAATGTTTGAGTAATTTCAGTAAAACCTGATTTACGCGTCTGATGCGTTTTGTTTCTTTTATATATCGCTTATCATTCATTCATTGCGGCGATTTACTGTTCGCGGAACCGGAGACCCCCAAGCGTCTGTGCGAATTTTTGTCCGCCGTCAGGCGTATCTCTGTAATCTAGCGACGCACTTGTTTACCAAGGTAAAGATGCATCAGCTCCGTCATCACGACCCATTCGAGAATTTTCTTCAGCATATATTACATTATCAGTGGAGAGATATGGAGACCACAAAATGAATCAAATAATTCTCCAGATCCCACGGATTGTCAGAATCGTTGCCATGCGAAGCAGGCAGCGAGAAAGTTGCCAGTGCCGGATTTTTAGGCAATCAGCGTAGTGTGACGAATAAGACGAGCGTGTTTGCAAAGGAATGAGCGCGTGTATGCTTAACGTGGGCTAAATAGGAACGTCGACAGCACGGCGGTGACTGAAGGGTATCTCACAGTACGGCGTAATGTTGGCCTCGCACGTTAGTGCACTGACGTTTGTTTTATCGAACAGAGATGTCGATAAAACAAATCATTCTACGCCAACAACTTGGAAAAAAGTCATGCACCAACTCGCCCAGCAAGAAGTTCTTCTACGATACATGATCAGAGCACGTCAGAACCAATCTCCATAATGTTCACTTCTCATTTTATAATTATATACCATCAGTCTTCCCAGAAAACTATTCCTTTAACCTAAATTTGATTATCTAAATTGTACTCAATTTTTTGTATTTTTATAAGTAGTTCTCTCTCACAAAAATGTCTTTTTCGGTTCATGGCCGATCCCCAGAGTGGGTTACGCCAAAGTACCCAAGGACCAAGCAACCAACCAACAAAGCAAAGCCACAGAGCAGCCTAACACCTCACGTGGCATCTTTCCTCGTGTTGTTGAACTGGAGGCAGTGTGAAACGCAACGAAGCGGCCTCCCCGTGGACAACTCGTCTCCCTTTGCCATCACTGAAGAGACAGCTTTCTCATCGGACTTCCCCGGAAACAATTAAGGGGGACGGCACTGCAGCGAGGCTATGGGTGCAAGAGCTCGAACACCTGGCAGAAGGAAAACATGAGCTGGCGGATGTGAGGCCGACCGGACAGCGCGACGAAATTGGCTTCCTTTCCTTGCGCAAGGAACGTTTTCAGCGGAACAGAAAATTAGAATGGCGCCCACTGTAGACATACAAAGCGCAGTGCTAATGGGCCCCGGCCTCTGTTCCCATCTTCTTCTTTATATGCTCACAAATTGACCACATGCAGGTTAACGAAGTCAGCTTGGTAATCGACGACATTGATCAATTCATGGCGTCTCGTTTGGTGCCTTCCCGACATGGTGCTACAATGTTACAAGGGCAGGACAGCTTAGCGCTACTGAGGCTCTATAGTGTCATAAGCCTCTTACTTTATGCGTGTCCCTTCCATCCACATCACATACCACGCCTTCCTCGTGGGGGCTCATTTTCCTCGAAATAATGCCTACTTAATTTAGGGCTATTGTTTCGCGAACAGACCGTTTGATAAACATGACTACATAGTTAATGGTCAGCTGCCGTGCAGAAACGTAATTACCGGTGCATGATACAAATTTGCATATAAAAAGTTGTAAATTACGCCTCGAGTTTCCTCGAACGGCATCTAATCTCTGAACGAAACGTTCTCTGCCCATTGATTGAAATAGTGCGCCGGATTCTCCAATTTACTTTTTTATGGCGAAGCTCCTTATGCCGTGGGTCTGTCCATCCTCCGTTTGTAGTAGCCACCTCTAGTTCGTGAAGTGCTCACTAGATGGCGTGATGGCGCTGCAGTGCTCGCTTCATTCAGATGTATGGGAACGCGTAGTATGGGAGTCTGTCTGTCTCTCCGTCCGTCCGTCCGTCTGTCTGTCTGTCCGTCCGTGTTGCTGTCTGTCTGTCTGTCTGTCTGTCTGTTTGTCTGTCCGTCCGTCCGTCCGTCCGTCCGAACGATGCGGTGCTGCTTAGCTAGTACGTGAATTGATCGCGCGGAGGCGCTCCCTGCGTGCTCTAGTGTGACAGGAGAGCGCTAGATGGCGACACAGTATTTGTCACGTCTTTGATGATGTAGTGGGCAAGATTCATGGAAGATTCACGGTTTTTACCGATGAAGCTCCGGAGCTTCGCCCACTCCTCATCATTCACTCCGTGGATATGCGTGGATTTTTTTCGTATTATTTCTTAAAGTAGCTGTGAGGCATTGGACCATTCAAGGCAATGATGGTCTTCAAGGCACCTGGTAGTTCAATCCCAATCTACCATCGCGAATTACAGGTTCGGGCGGGGAACATCTCTTGCCTCCGCTTCTACCGGATTCCAGGAGTAAGCACGATGTGGATGTCTCCTACAACAGACTACTCCCGAGATAGCGAGCATTGTCATTAGATTTAGTCCAGAGTACTGCTTGTCATTAGAGCTTTGCCATTAGAGTTAGTCTAGAAGAGCACTGCTTCGCAATGAACATTGTGCTTAAGCTGAACACATTTCTAAGTTTTTCTTTGAAGTATGCACATTACCTTTTCAACTAGACTGGAATCACGTTGAAACAATATTCGCAGGAACGGTAAAATCGAGTCTAACATGTCAAATTTTTTTTGATGCATACATACATGAACGCCGTGCTCACTAATGACAATCTTGGCTTATATGTTGCCTTCCGTGGGAACTGCCGCTGTTTAGGAAAAGTTCTCTGCCGTAGAAGAATGCATGACATCTCTGATGTTTTAAATTTGGAATATTCTACAAAAACAACAATAGCATACTTTAAATAGGCACAGAAAACATACAATCACGCTGAAAATATCATAAAAACATGGCCCCCTTCTCCCATAAAGTATCTAAACAACGACCGCCTCTGAACAAAGCTTTGTTTCTGGGAAATGTCGATAGCTTTCCTTTTACAGCTTTGTGATGCAAGAAAGGTGATTACAGGATTTCTGTTTCATCCACGTTCTTTGACTTTACGTGGTCATCGTAAAATAACGCTCCAAAAAAAACCGGGAATATTTTGCGTTTCCATAAACTGGCCCTGGCACGCTCCCAGTTGTTACTGTAGTTATGGCTGAACACTGCAATATCATATATATTAATGTTACTAAATTCGCCTACTGAACTGCTGTAGTGAATATGGGCCGGTAGGTTAGCGCACGCTAACTCTGTCTGTAGTGATGGCTGACAACTGCAATATTATATATATTAATGTTACTAAATTCGCGTACTGAACTGCTGTAGTGTATGTACGGGCCGGTAGGTTAGCACAGGCTAACTCAGTCTATAATGATGGCAGATGTATGCACTGCACTCTTATACCGCATACACTCTCTTCGTAAAATCTCAAACCGATAATTATCGCTCAATACATTGGCAACAAACTCAGTTTGCACTGCCGAAACTAATATGTATTCTGCCTTAACCAACATTATTTCTTCAATATGCGCACGAATGGCAGGTGTGCAATTCCGGCACACTCCACCACTCGCCGCTGCCGCGGCTGCTGTTGCTTCGGGAAGGACCAATGTTACGTGGGCGCTTCCGAAGAGCAACTACTGCGTAGAAGGTGAGGAGAGGTATACGAGTTACGGAAGAGCAGTATCGACACAAACCACGCAGTGTTGTCAAGTAATGCAAAAATATACACAGGACACCTATAAAGCAGCCCCGGTTTTCTTTCCGAGAAGTTTCATGGGTTGGAAGTTGCGGCCGCAGGAAACCCTCTTAGTGCTGCGACGGATGTCCCTAGGCACGGTGTTCTGAGCAGCGAAAGAGGACGAGTCTATCATGAAACCCCCCCACAAGAGGTTCACTACCGGTGAATTTTGAAGTTCAGGAATGTATAGGATATTGCAGTTGTCAGTGCTCTTTACTATGCCGCCAAAATGAAGATCACGAATTAATAACGCAATTTGCTACTTTTTCTAAAATCCCATTCAAGCGTCCTTCGTGTCTTTATTATTTGAAACAAGCTTGACTCATTCTCTTACCCATATGATGATGATCTACTGCATTAGAAAGCACAGACCAGCCATCGTCTATAATAATTAGTGGCTACAATTACTCGCGATAATGAAAGGTCACCACAGAGTTCAAAAGAATTATTTTTGGGGAATATCTTTTCTCGAAACTATAAGTGCTGTCTCAGGCTTGAGAAGCTCCATCAGAGCTCTTTGAGTGCATTTTCTCGAAGGAAAGCAAATATTCGCTCTTTCTCAATCTTCTATTCGTCTCGGGGTAGCGGACACGAATGTAGAGATAAATTTGTAAAGGTGTAGGTTTCTGTGTAGTGTGCCTATGAGGGTGTGTATATAAAAAGAAAAATATAAATAAGCCTTAAAGTCTGCACTCTGTCATCAGGCGAACCTTCTTATGCTGAATAAGCTTACTCTTTTACGCATACACTTGTAAACGTGCGTTATCTCTACCGTTTACTATACGAAAACGTGGTCATCTAAACATGTAAATCTAGTCAATAATCGGAATTATAACTACATAGCCCACGCTTCCACCGAAATCATGTAACAGTCACGTGACATGTTTATCGAAATAACACGTGTCCTCAAAATCTGGGGAGGAAATGTCACGTGACAGGTTTTCGCCAACATGCCGTAACGCAATGTCACGTGACTTGTTTCTGCCAAAATAACGTAACGCAACCTCACACGACAAGTTCCGCGAAATCGCGTAACGAAATGCCACAAGACATGTTGCCAAAATCACGTAACGAAGTGTCACTGCATATGTTGAAATAAAATCACGTCTGGCAACGTCACGTGACATTTTTCCAAAATCACGTGACCAAATATCACCTGACATGTTTTTGCCCACATCACGTAATGCAATGTAACGTGATATATTTTTGTAAAAATCATGCAACGCAAAGTCACGTAGCATGTTCCCCCAAATCGGGTAACGAAATGTCACGTTACATGTTTCGGCGAAGATAACGTAACGCAATGTCACGTGATAGGTTCCCCCCAACATCACGTAGCGCGATGCTGCGTGAGATGTTACTTCCAAAATCACGTAACAGAATGTCACATGACATGTTCTTCTCAACATCACGTAAGGTCATGCCACGTAATATCTTCCTGCGAAAATCATGCGAAGTCACATCACGTGACTTGTTCCCCAATATGACGTAACCAAATGTCACGTGACTTGTTCTTCCACAGATCACGTAACCCAATGTTATGCGCTATTTTCCCGGCAAAATCACGTAACGGAACGTCCCGTGGTATTGCCACGTCAATTGACTAGCATAAACAGCTTTGCTTTTAAATTGTAGCGACTGACAAATTACTGCTATCTTAAGCAGCTTCCCTGCTAAAACCACATACCATCATCATCAAAAAATTAGAAGCGTTCTGTTTAGTCGCCATCAGCAGCTGTTTTCTCTCAAGCGAAGACGACGAAGATCACGTGCGATCTCGGCGCGAGCAGCCCAGCCATTCGGAAGCCTCAGGCAATACGTGTCATCTCCCGTCAAGCTGCGTTACACACGTCGAAGAGGCCTCCCAGAAGTCACCTCCTGCCTTGCCTTCATCGAAGAGACAGTTCCCACCGCGCTCAACAAGGCGGACTGGACTACAACGAGGCGAGCGTTGGAAGTACTCGAAGACACGGCAGAAGGAAAACATCAGCTGGTGGAGATGAGACTGACCGGTCAACGCGACACCATCGGCTTCCTTTCCTTGCGTAAGTAAAGGTTTCGGCGGAATGCAATATTATAAAGGCGCCTACTATTGACGCACAAAGTGCAGTGCTAGTGGGCGCCTACCAGCCTCTGTTCTCTTCTTCTTTGTAAGCTCACTAAATGACGAAATCGAGGCCAGTGCGTGTGGCTTCGGCTCGAAGGTTTGGCTAAATTGCGCTTCTTAACGAAAACAGCTTGGTATTCGATAGCTTTCCTCAATTCATGGAGTCTCCTTTTATGCCTTCTTCAGTTTATAACTACATTGTTACCAGGGCTAGAACGTACAGTGTTTCTGAGACCCTATAGTGCATATATGCCTCTTATCAGGTGCGTGTGTCTTCCATGCACAGGCTCCGTATATCACGCCTTCTCCATGCGGGCTCATCTTCATCGAAATCGTGCCTACTTAATTTTGTGCTACTATTTCGCGAACAGTGTATTACATGTACTACATGAATGCATAAGTTATGGTCAGCCACAGTGCAAAAATTTTATCACTGCTGGATAATAAATGCATGCAGACCTACTAAATGGAAATGTACGCCGCAAGTTTCCTTGAACAGCATTTAACCTCTTCAGAAAAGCTTTTCTGCCCACTGATGGTAAATTGTGCGCCTAATTTACGTAATTACTTTTCGGTATTATTCTTTAAGGTCACTGTGAGGTTTTGGATCATTCAAGCCCATGTCGGCCTTCGAGGCACCTGGTACTTCAATGTCGATATATGCTCACGAATTGCAGGTCTGGGCTGGCAACATCTCGTTCGGACGCTACCCCCGCTTACCCACGTGGAAGGGCGACGGGGATATTCTCTTAAACAGAGCACTGCCCAGAAAGTAAGCATTGTTGTTAGAGTTATCCCGAGCAGCATCGGCAAAAGAACGCTGCTTCGCAATGCACGTTGCTGCATTTAAGCAAAACCGTGTTATTATGCTTCTCATTATAGTGTAGACATTGCCTTTTCCCCTACAGTGGAAAATCTTTGAATCTTCACAGGAACTGAAAAATCAAAAATGCCAAGATGATAAGAAACGTATGGAAATGCATAACCTTATGAGGATCTTCATCGAAAAACTTATCAGGAATTATCATATCAACGGAATTACTCTGTACGTACATAGCTCAAGTGTATACGCACACATTACAGTACCAACCTACTACTGCAGGACCGCGAACAGCGTAAAGCCCGCCCTGCTTTCAAATGTGGCACTGCCAGCACCAAGCACGGCCAACGCCTCCCGAAGAACTTCGGCACTTCACCGTGGCCGCTCCATGACCGTTCGCGACATATTCAGAAAATGGAGTCTGGGAAAGAGCACCTTCGCCTGGTGAGCGCTATACGATTGCATTTTGGAGAAACGGAAAAATTACATCCCACTCCTTTTGTAGTCCCAAGGAACTCTAGGGACACATCTTCAAGTTTTCCGGCTCCAAGATTTTTCTTTTTGAGGGGACGTTCTACATCAGAAAACGTTTGTTTTTCTGGCTAAATGTGTACAAAACTGAAATGTAAGCGAGTTGGTTAGAGTTCATTGTGCGAATACAATGCTTGAAAACACGGACACAAGGAGAGTGGACAACACTAATATGAAATCCTCTGAACGAGAGGACGGTAGCGAAAGGGAAAGGAGAAGCTCCTTTGTCTGCATCCTCAGAGTGGTAGCGCCACATGCAAAACGGGTATATGCGCCGGTCAAAGTGAAATAATACTTTTAATGTTTTCTATCACTTCGCCATATAAGCTGATCGAAAGCTGACTCTCGCATATGCTCCCACTAGTATTTCTGCCAGGACTCGACCAGCAAGCATGTTTCTTCACTATTATATCTGTGTAGGACCGCGCTTTCATCTCCGTTTTAACGCGGGCACAAGCCCAGCAGTGCATCGAAATATGAGAACGCCTTCCACCGAATAATGACGTTTATTCTGAATAATACAACGCCTCTTTTTACAACGACGAACTAAAGCTTTCCCTACTTAAGCAACTACCTGTGCACCTCCTGTTAGAAGATAATCTAGGTAGGTAGCTTGTAATGTAACGGAATTAACTCGCTCACTTTGGAACTCTTTTTTCTCCTCCAAGACACACAAGCCAGAAATCCCTTTCCGTGCAAATGTTTCAGAAGATACTTGGCAAGTTTGTTTATTATGTATTCTACAGAACTCCTTAATGTCGCTAAGTTTTTCAGACCGTTTCGCGTATGTAATTCAGTTTACGTAGTTCAGTTTTTGAAGGAGAAGAATTCTGGTGAATGAACAGCTTTTAGTTTCGATGTTGAAGACCTGTATTATATCTTTGCCCATGAGGTTTACCAAATTATTTTAAATGAGTGGATTCAGAAACAACCGCAGATGGCGACTTTTATATATGGTTGCGGAATTTCCACGGGCGTATTTCTAAGTATTGTGTCCCTGTATTTCAAGTCAACGCTGCTTGCGTACGGACAATGCGTGCTTCTGCAGACATGTCGAATTTCTGTAGGTTCAAGGATTATGCATATTCTTAGTTATCATTATCCAAGGAAGGTCGAGAGCAACTTAGGGCAGGCCTTATACGTCTACATCGTTAACGTAGCCCGTTACGCTGATGATTAGTTGGTTTCCTTAGAAAGAACGAACTCGGATCCGTTATGACATTTGTAAGGGAACAATTTAAAATTAAAATGGGGATGGTTGAAAGTTCAAAAAAAGAGCGGCTTCAGGTAGACGCACTACATTTACCACCTATTTGTTTGGCATTTGGCAAGATTGCTTTTTTTTTTTTTCTCAGTACTCCCACAGATCTTGTACTTATGTATTACTTGTATTGCTACAGGTACGTGTATGTGGGGGATTCAGCATGGAGTTTAAAAGTGGCACCACCAACGCCCAGCCAAGCCCAAGCAATCGCGGCAATGTTTTAGGCCAGCCTTGGAACACCTTCGGGACTTCAGCGTGGCTGCGGACAGCCTGTTCACATCGAGGCCGTAAACTGGAGTCCGGAAAAAAGCGCTTTTGCCTGGTCAGTAAGACATGATTGTATACATCTTTTCTTTTTTTTAATTTCAACCCACTCGTTTTGTAGCGCAGAGGCTCTCTTGGGAGGCATCTTAAGGGATAAGACATGTTTCTGACCCCGATATCATCCTATTACGAGGGACATGATTCTTTAGGAATGATTGACAAAAGCCGTCTCTAATCTTCACATACTAAATAAAAACAAATGATATAAAACATAATTTTCCTTCTGAGAGGATGAGGCCGTACTGAATGCGTAGGTACGGGCAGACAGAGGTCCCTTTCACCTTAACTTCAGGTACACCAATATACATGATACAGAACTGGCCCATTGCACATATGTCTCACACATACACTCTTAGTACGGTAACCTTTAGTCTATTTTATATGTACACAAAAATGTGAAAATATCCTCCTTTACCAAAGGTTAAAGCACTTTAACCTTTTGTAAACGAGGATATTTTCACATTTTTGTGTACCTATAAAAGAAACTAAAGGTTAACGTGCTAAGAGTTTATCAATGACCATTGTTTACAGAAGTCGATATCCTCATGTTTGTATAATGTTATCTGTATTTATGTGCCGATTCTAAAGAAGTGAGCTACAGCATAGCTGAAGTGATACGAAGTGGGAAAGAATTGTATTGTTCTCCAAGTGTGTTCCACCAAAGTTTGTTTCACCGAAAGTTGATATTTGACTATTCCGCTATATTTTTGCACGCTTGCGTTTGTGGGGATAAGATGACAAGGCGTTTTAGAAGCAACACTAAGGTAAATGAACACCAAGTGCACTCTGCATCGCTTGGTGACGCAGCAGCTGCTACGGGGAAGGCGCTCTTAGCCAATATGAAACTGAAGCCTTTCAGTACGTAAACCAAGATGTCCTTACTTAGAACTCATGGAATAGTGAATGTGCGCTGCGAAAAGTGAACGTTGGTCAGCATTTAGCAACAACGAACAGACTACAGGGCCCCTTTAAACCGTGCCTAGGCTATACGCTGCATGAACTCAGAATTATTAATTTAGTATCTTTCCTGTTTAAATAGAAAATAATTCATTGGTTCAGAACTGCAGCGCAAGTGAAAGCAAATGCGGGAACGAAAATTGCAAGCCCCACTATGGCTGCGATCAATATTATCTGCAGCGTTCATCCAAAAGTTATCGAGACTGTAGCGTGGTCCTCACAGGCGATATTTGCTACGCAAGTTGTTAAGCTAAGTAATGCACAGGCCGGCAGCTTAGTCCAGGCCACGATGCAGTGAGAATATGATGTTGCGCATACGCTGCTCCCGAAATTTAGATATCGCAAATAAAAGGGAACTGTAGCACGCGCTTGAGCAGCAGCACGTCATTCAACGTTGCTTTTACATGGGCGATACCGCTTCCCAGATGCTTTGTAGAAAAAGTGGACCCGTCGCAGTATCTCTCACACACTTCTCTCTGCTTTTTCTAGGGCTAGGTCCTATCTCCACACTTCCTCATCGTCTTGCATGCTTCCCCCTCTCAATCGAGCTCGTGCTCCACATTTTATTTTTAACATGCTTGCTTTGCATACATTTTAATTTTAACATGGTTGCTTTGCGTTTACGCAAACGTTGTTCTTGAGATGGCTCTCAGAATTCGAGAATGGACGGCAGACCATTGAAAAAATTGAACTATCTAGAAGGTACGCGTGACTTGAGTGCAAGTGAGGCCACAGTAGAACATCTTCCTGAATCTGACTGGCCTTTGTGTAAGAGAATAATTACTGAAGACCTCGGAGAGGTTTGTTCGTGATTTGTTCTAAAACGAACTCCTCGAGTGCTTTAACAATGCCGCCATACAGAAACGACCGGACACTGATGGTCGCTGGAGGATACGCACGACAACACTGAGCCGTACACCCCGCTTCTTCCGCCAAGGGTAAGGGCTGGTGCAGCAGTGCGCAGCCTCCGCACAGCCTTCCTACGAGCCAGTCAGACTTTTTACGGCGCTCGAATCTCATCAGAAGCTTCAAGGACCACTGTTTAGACAATTTTTTTCATTATCAAAATCGTTCTCACCATATAAGTAGGTTACTGTAGACGACTTTCAGGGAACTTTTCCAGCATGGGAATCCCGTCAGGAAGCTGTGCGTCGTTGCCCAAGCATGCTGTATTAAAAAACTTCAATAATTTATAAATAATGCCTAATAGACACTAATGAATAAATCCATTTCAAAAGACCGTCTCATTATTTGCGGATAAAATTAGCATATATATTTTGTGTACAATATGTATGGCCTTTAAAATATTTCTGACGTTTCATATATTCTCTCAGAAGGAGGATTTCCTAAAATGAGAATGTTACAAAGCAAACCATCACGAACATTTTTAGAATGAACGCTGCTGTATACGGAAACCAACTACAATGCTTGTTATAAGCAAATTCCAACACAAGTCGTTCTCCACACAGAATAACTTTTCTTGGAATTCGTAATCTTGAAATTGCGGGCTTGGTATTGTAAATCTAGCTGGCGTCGTGTTTTGAAAGCGGCTCAGAGCACTCGCTCATCTTTTCTGCGGAGTGAAATGTACGCAGCTCATATTCTTAACAATCGTGACATTTATGTTGGCTATCCTTCTGGCTACCGAAGTCTGGGACAAGGACTTGCTGATTTAAGCTCGTGAGAGAACTGTGTTGTCTTAAAAAATGTGTATTGGCCTAGAATAATAATTGGATCCATGAAATAGGTACAGAAAAGAGGAATTAGGTGTGCAAGTTCTATAGAAACCTGGCCCCCTACCCCCATAATGTTCGTAAACCAGAATCGCCTTTGTCTGCAGGAAATATGGATACTTGTAAAGAAAATGGGATTACATAAACTGTAAAAGTACATAGAAAAGGCGCGGACGAACGCATTTTTTGCGTCCTTGTACATGTCTTGCGCAAGCAATTCCTTTGCGTACGTGAACCCCCCGCCGAGCAGATAGATATATAACAATTATGGATAGATTTTTACGGTCATTTGAAAAATAGACGATTGAAAGTTTTATTTCCTTAAGAACATTCCGACGACTCCCCAATATGTAACAAAGCACCAGAAGAAACTATAGCACCCATTTTCTCCATTTCCCCGAATGCCGCATAAAAATGCAATCACCTCATAATATGCAGTGAGGCTGGCTTCATAGAAACTTCCGAATTGGTCGTGAGCGAACAAATAGTTTTTACGTTCTTAAACCAGCTGTGATCACGAGAGACGCCGTAGAGGAGGGCTCTGGAAATTTTGTCCACCTGAAGTTCTTTTAATGTGCACGGACATCGCACAGTACACGATCATCAAAAATTCGCCTCCATCGAAAAGCAGCCACGGCGGCAGGAATTCGATCCCGCGACCCCCCGATCATTAGTCCAGTGCCATATCCACTAGGTCACCGTGGCGGGCATAAAGTGCTCCCGAGGGTGATATACAGTAATCACAGGGTGTGGGATCTCGGATTAAGCTAGCCAAGGGGATCGACTGGAATAAGAATAATACGGAGGAACCGAGCAGAGCGAGGGAAAGCAAAATTCAGCATTGCGCTTCAGAAATGATATTGTGCTCTAACCGACACAAGCAGTCCTTGGTGTCCAGAAACTGAGCGATGATCTTACACGCATTATCACGGACTGTACAATATAAGTGCAGGAGGTATACGATTTCTAGACAAGGTCCTGGCAGGCTTTCCAAGGAGACGAAGCGTTTGATTATGGAACTGCAAAGTGTATAAAAGTTTCCAACTTGACATAGTCCCCGTGATATACATGACAGTGTAGACTGTTTTGCATGGTCGAAATAATCTAGTGTATTGGGCGTATCGCGGGAGGTCTATAGCTGAAGAAATGACCTGGAAAAAGAAAAACAGGACACGCAGGGATGATGGGTATGTAGTGAAAATAGCGTGTCCTGATCATTTCTTTGTTGTTGTTCAGCCACTTTTACAATTTCGGAAGAGTACAATGACGTATTACGAATTGGGGCATTGCAAAAACCGCGACACGTTTATAACCGCTATAAGCGTACGACTCTCTGGACGCACACGTCGCGCTCGAGTTAGGCCCAACTTGAGCACATGCCGTGAATTTTTGAAAGCAAGGTCACCCTTGTGGTGACAGACAGCTCGCGCAATATTCTTACGTGTACAGTGATGGGACGTATGCCTTTCGGTGATTCCACTGTCGGCCGCACAGAACTAGCGCCCTTTTCAATACAATCGGGTATTTGAAGGAGCGGCGACTTTCGATGGCCTTACGCATTGTATGCATTTGTACTATACACGCTTCAAGGACATCACTATTGCAACCGTGTAGATAGTAATATGCGTATGTCGCCGTTAAATAAAAGCCATCTAAGTCCAGCATTGACAAGTGCATCGTCACATATACTGTTGTCAGGATCGGCCCTGGCTTTGCAATTTGAATGGCTCTTAGAACTGTAGACAGCTCCATTCTCAGACACCTGGTCATCACTGCAAAAAGTGGCATGGGGCCTCCTCGGACCATTATAGGGACTCCTCCATGACTCTTAGCGTGGTTGCATCGCATCTTCCCGAGAGAGGAGAAGGAATAAACATTGTTTATCAGTGACAGCCGACGGCACAATCACCAAAAGTGATTGTGCCGTCGGCTCCCCATTGCTTCTTGTTTGTTCCCATAATAAATGACACTGATGGGTGACATCCATAGAGGGTGTTTTTGGAGAGCGGGAGGTCGAACCAACTGGCAACGTAGGAGCTCTAGTTGACAAAACGTTGCAGATGTGTACACGAGGATCCTATAACGAAGAACTATACTTTAGTGGGGCCCTCTTATAATAATATGATATTCTCCAATGTATTATTATTAATATTATTATTATTATTATTATTAATATTGTTATTGACCGAGCCCATTAAGCGTCGTGCTCCTCGATCGGTTTCACACAACCTCTGGCATAGCACGGACAGCATTGGAGACAGAATAAAGGGAATACAAGAGGCCGAAGCCATAAAGAGGTGCTCTGTAAAATGCAGGCAGACTCTCGTACCCCGCACACTACGTGATCTCTGGGTCATTCACGCCTTTCTTGATCGCGTTCATCCGCGTATATTACACTATTTAGCAGGGCCTTTCTCACAAAAGAAGACGATAAAGACGATGTGCGAACTTAACAGGTGCAGCTCTACGCCGATTTCACGAGAGTACATGACGTGCCTCTACCGAGAGTGTGTCGTCGTGGTATCACCGCCATAACTTTAGAGAAATAATAGTGATAATCGCATTGTGGTCGCTCTGGTACACTATGATTAGTACCGCGACCGTTTTCTCTACGTTGTTCGCGAAGACCTAATCCAAACACCATCTCTTCGGTTTGGTGCCTTCCTATGCAACTCGGACTTCGAATGAACTCGAACAGACATATCAAAAAGCCCCTGCGGGCTATTCTTCATGGGCAGCGTGGGGGAGGGTGTTGCTATTGTTCAGGGCTGCTTTATCATCTACCATGGAGTTTTGGCGCCTCTTTTGTGGTTTTTTTTACACTGAAAAGAATACTGAGCTCTATACAGTATGCCTTAATGCGAAGATATGCCCTTTGCCTTCAAGTATTGACGTGTCGTTATGTGTTTGCGCCACGAAGTTTTACCTTCAAGTAGCGGTATGCGGCTTCGCTGTAGAACACGGATTTGATCCCCGCCGCGGTGGTCGCATTTTCGATAGAGGCTGGAATGGAGGCCCGTGTGCTGTGCGTTGTCAGTGCACAGTGGTCATAGGAACACCAGCGGTCAAAGTTTCCGGGGCCATCCACTGCGGCTTTTTTTCTCCTTTCCATCTCTTTTAGTCCCTTTCCTCCACGACCCCACGCATGCTGAGCTGTGCTCCCGAATCAAATAATCGTCATCATCATACCTATTTGATGCTTCTTCTGTGGTTTTCTTTCCTTGTGGTTTAGCACTGTTTCTTTTATGGCATAGAAATGACACAAGGTTTTTCAGTACGATCTTGGTCTAGTCATGTAATGTGCGAATATCATACTCCTTAAACCCGGAAATCTAGTTTTCGCAACTAACATATGGGCATGAAGTGGATAGCCCTCGCTTGCACGCAATCATTATAATTGAATGCCATCCTGTAAGCCTGATTTCAAATAAATATGTGCCGTTTGCCTCCAGTTGTTAACCTGGATTTTTCATTGTAAGCCACGGAATTTTCCGACCACCGAGAGGCTCACAGCTTCATTGTAAAATGATTTCCTTTAACGTTGTGGGAAAGTACCCAGCCAAAACAAATTGGCCATCTTTATTCAGTGTCCAATTTCCGATTTGGTGGGATTATCGATGGTTCTATATCAATGTGGGGGCTTTAAAATACGAAGCATTTCTTTGCGAACACGAGTTACGTTGACCGCGTCTATGTATATCTGTCTAGCCATATACGTCTGTGCACTTTCTTCGTCGTCTTGTTCACCTGGCGGGCGCCTCAAATTGGATGGCTGGGTATAAATGCATGACAAGCATTAAAAATTTATCCATACATATCTCACTTTACATATTTGTCACGTACGTAACTATTAACGAAAAGTCACAATTTTTCCAAAAGGGTGAAACAATTAATGCGATAGCAATGCATGATATCCTATACGAAGTAAAACTGGAAGCTTTAGGATCAATCTGCACTGTAGTAAACGTTGGCATTTTAAGTGAGCATGCAGGTGTGCTTAGGCATTAGCATTGATTAATTGTGCGGGGTTTAGCGTCCCAAAACCAGCTCTGAGTATTAGAGACGCCGCAGTGGAGGTCTCAGCAAGCTTTGACCAACTGGGGTTCTTTAACTTCCACTGACATCGCACTGCACAGGGACCTCAACATTTCGACTCCATCGAAATGCTGGAGCCGCGGCAGGGATTCGATCCCGCTGTCTTCGGATCAGCAGGCGACTGCCATAAACTCTAAACCACAGTGGCGGGTCCTTAGCCATGAACTTAAACTCCACGAACGGAATGAATGGCCCCGACATGGCGCTCGCAAAAGAGTGCCACTGATGAGAAACGGCGCCTGTGAGCAGGCCGTCAAATTTTATTTGAGTTCCATGTTGCTGCTGTACAGTCACTGTCACTTTTGAGGTCACAAGAGCGGCGAGTTTCGATCTGCTGACGCACTGTATGCCTTCATGCTGTAAATGCATCAGTGGACATAATTATTGCTGCTGTTTAGATAGCAATATGCATTTGTCGCCGCTAAATAAAAGACCTCAGTGTCCTGGCACTGAATGTTGCCACGTCCCTAGGTCTCAAATTGACTCAGTCACCAGTGAAACGCATCGTGTCATACACCCAGCACAAGCTTGGTGTGTCAGGAGAATGCATAGCCCCATACACATTGCAGACCTGCTTAGCCGTGACTGCAACACAAGCGAGGATGCAGGCACCATCGCTGAAGAATTGGAAGTTCTTGCCATACTGCCTATGTCAGAAGAAACGATGGCAGAACTGCAGACAGCAGTGGCACAAGATGAAGCCATACAAAGTGTGATACAGGCGACAAATCACGGATGGCCTGATGCAAGAAAAATGACAAGCACACTTCAAGAGCTCCACCAATACACACTGGTGACAGTGTTTGCGTTTGGGAGGACCTCGAAGATGGACTCCCGCTACAGTGGTGAACAGGCATGGAGCACCAAGATCCTTCATACTGCAGACACCACATGGGTTGCTGAGACGAAACACATCCATGATAAGGCCTACAAGAACACCAATGACAGCTCAAACAAGGTGTTCCCAGCCACCAATACCAGATCAGCCTAAGGAGGTGCAGGCGGCGTCTGAACCCAAGCAGCGGCTGAGCTGTACAAAACAGTGCGACACTGCAGACCCCTAGCAGCCACACAGCAACTCGCTATGGCCGCCTTGTAAACCAGTTGTCAAACTGAACCTGTGATAAAGGAAGATGTAAAGGAGACATCACCAGCCTCACTCGTTTGGGGAGAGCGCTATCGACAGCGGGATCACCCATGGTTGGCCAGAATGCCATCATGTGCTTTGTGACTTCTCAATCTTTGTAACCACTTCAACTAATAAATAGTTCCCCTTGAAGCACCCAGTCGTGTTATCACAATAGTGAAGGTTCCTGCTCTACTCGGCAGGCAAAGCTTTTAAGATGTCATTTTGAATCGTTGCACACCAACCACTTGAACAAAATTCTGTCACTGCCTTCTTGGTCATTCCGGCTAAGATGTATGCACTATATACATCACTTGCAGGATGACCAGCCGGGGAAGTCAATTGAATTCCGCTTCTCAGCGCCTTCCAATATGATGCTCAAGAAGGCTTTGGTTCCGGCTACCGATTACCACCCTTTCAACGCAGCCACGAGTGCCAGAGTTTCTGAGGTGAGCTGCTAGTGCCGGCTGCTGCCTTGCTGGGCACGGCCCTCGTCAGGCTGCTCTTGGTATCGGTCTTTGTCGCTGTCCAGGCATTTCACAATTTTGTGCCCGAGTTAGCGATGCGAAATAACGGATCTTATAAGCGTATAGTGCACCACTGCAGAGCATGTTATCCGAAGTGGCACTCGTGCATTTCGCTGTATTATTAGATGATTGGCAAACCGATTACTAAAATGCTCGTTTGCAGTAGCATCTCGTCATCTTAGCCTCGAAAGGCTGGATAAATATGTCTCACTTCTATAAAGCTTAATATCTGAGTAGTATTGCAGGTGGACTGGCACTGCATGTCACGCGGCTATGTTAATGTTGTTTTCATCAGAAGGTAAATATGTAGCGGTAGAACGGAGTCGTTCCCAAGCACCGGAACGTATCCAGAAACAACACAACCAATATATAATATATAGATATATATATATATATATATATATATATCTATATATATATATATATATATATATGCGTGTGTGTCCAGCGCGCCCCAGCTACCTCGGGCCAAGCAGTTAACTAAGCATTAATAAGAAATCACACTTTCACTGCAAGAGCAAAGGAGTGATTGTGATTGCAAGAAATTGTAATGTTATACGAAGTTCGCAGCTAACTCTTTTGGATGCGATCTCACGTAGCTCTACAAAACGCTCGTGTAAGTGCTGCTGTAAGCGCTGACAGCACAGCACGTAGAAGGGTTTACGAGCCGCCCGCTGATAGCTGCCGAGATAGCGATGGCAACCGCGTAGGGTCAACAGTTGCTGCTCGAGTCACCCCCCTCCCTCTCCACCCCTTGCGCCTTTTCATGCTCGTGAGAGACGGGCGGGGTGTTCCCTCCCCACTTCGACAGCCGGCGTCCCGATCGGTGCGATGTTATCACATGCGCCCTCCAAGCGACGGAGATGGGCCGGGATCGTTCGATCTCTGCTTCAGCCGTGTTCGTCCCCCCCAGGTGCGTGCTTTTACCTGCGGGTCGAATCCAGGTGTAGTACAAGACACGGAAGTGGTTAATAAGGTCAGAATAAGTGACCACAGACTACTAAGGGCGAAGATAATCCTCATTCTAAAGCAGACAAGGACAAGGTTAATCACGCGGAAGCAGGCCAACCTCGATGTCGTCAGGTCGAAAAGAAAAGAACTTAAAATTGCACTTAAGAACAAATTTGAGGCTCTATGACAAGAAAAACATGGGGATATAGAGAAGATAAACGAAAACATTACTAAGCTGATCACCGAAGCAGCAATCGATGTAGGAAGCAAAGTACTCAGACAAGATGTCAATAAGCTGTCTGAATCTACTAAAAATTTAATCAAAGTGCGCCAACAGATTAGAATAACTAACTCAAGAGATAATATAGAATTTGCCGAGCTGTCTAATCTTATCAATAAAAGTAGAGTCAGGGGCATACGTAACGATAACGTGAAAGAAATAGAAGCAGCCATCAGAAAAGGAGTCAGCATCAACACAACTAAAAGGAGGCTTTGTGCGGGAAAGAACATAATGCATGCAGTGAAAGATAGGCAGGGCAACATCGTTAATAACTTCAGTGATATAGGCAATGTGGCCGAGGACGTCTATTATGAACTATACAGCTCAAATACGAGTCTCCCCACCATCAGTACATAAAATGTCGATCGGGACACCGAAATTTCATGCGTCACTGCGGACGAGGCTAGAAAAGCAATTCAGGGGGTTGTCCCGCGAAAAAGCGGCTGGAGAAGACGGCATAACCGCCGACTTGATCGAAGATGGAGGAGACTTCCTAACTAGAAAGCTCGCGACACTATACACACAATGCCTCAAAATTTCAAATGTACCAGTCAGCTGGAAAAATGCAAATATTTTTCTATTACATAAGAAGGGAGATGTTAAAGACTTGAGGAACTACAGGCTGATCAGTCTACTCTCAGCACTTTACAAATTTTTCACAAAGGTTATCTCAAATAGAATAAGGGCCACACTTGAATTTAAACAACCAAGAGAGCAAGCAGGGTTCACAAGAGGATACTCCACCCAAACCACCTTCATGTGATCAATCAAGTAATAGAAATACGCTGAATACAACAACGTAGCTCTCTATATGACTTTCATAGATTACGAAAAGGCTTTTGACTCGGTAAAGGTACCAGCAGTTCTGGAGGCATCACACCGTCAAGGAATATGAGGTAGCTGCTTAAACACAATAGCCAACATCTATAAAGATTCTACAGCCACCCTACTCCTCCTTAATAAAAGCAGGAAAATCCCAATGCGGAAAGGTATCATACAAGGAGATACAATTTCTCCAATGCTATTTACTGCATGTTTGGAAGAGTTCTTCAAAAGATTAGACTGCGACGAGACAGGGCTAAGGATTAACGGCGAATATCTGAGTAACTTACGATTTGCAGGTGACATAGTACTCTTTAGCAATGATGATGACGAAATGCAAAAGGTGATTGAAGACTTAAGCCGAGAAAGCTCTACGGTAGGACTAAGGATGAACATGCAGAAAGCAAAGATAATGCTAAGTGGCACGGCGAAAAAACGTGTCTTCACGATCGAAAATCAGACATTAGAAGTCGTAGAAGAATACCTGTATCTAGGACAGCCACTGACAGGAGAACCCGCCCATATAAAAGAAATCCACCGAAGAATAAACATGGTATGGCGCGCATACGGGAGACATTCCGAACTCATGAACGGAAACATACCACTCTCACTCAAGCGGAAACTATATAACTACAGCATCTTGTCAGTACTGACATACGCTGCAGAAACTTGGAGAATTACAAAGAAGCTCGTGATAACGAAAGGGAAGGGGTCAAGGGCTCGTTCTTTATTTACTAGAAACAACTTAATGAGCAAACAGACAATGAAGCTTAGGAAAGCATAGGGAAGTTGCTTGTGGTATTGTAATTGTGGAGAAAGTAGAAAGGAATTAAAGTGGGCGAAAAGACAAACCTGCCTTCAGTGACAAGCAACTTCCCCTATGTTTTCCTAAGCTTCATTGTCTGTTTGCTCATTAAGTTGTTTCTAACAAAGAAGCTCGAGAGCAAGTTAAGAACCGCGTAGCGGGCGATGGAACGAAAAGTGATTGGCGTTGCATTAAGAGTTAGAAAGACAGCCGAGTGGGTCAGAAAGCAGACGGGAGTCGCCGACATAATAACCGATGTTAAGAAGAAAAAATGGACATGAACAGGCCACATGGTGAGAAGGCTAGATAACCGATAGAACGACGGAATGGATGCTAAGAGAGGGTAAGCGTAACCGTGGACGACAGAGAGTAAGATGAGGCGATGAAATGAAGAAATTCGTAGGCATCAAATGGAATCGGCTAGCGCAGGTCAGGCAAGGATGGAGAGGATTAGGAGAGGCCTTCGTACTGCAGTGGACCTAAAATGCTCGGCTACGTTGAAGAAGTAGTACACGTGTACGCGGAGAAAGAGGTATGCATACTTTTGCGTGAGGTCTAACGTAGTCCAACGTAAGGTTGGCAACATGGGCAACCGGATGCGTGCGACAACTTCCGCTGTAATCCCTGCCGGAGCGAGTTTATTTTTCGCGGGCCGATGGGGATCGGATCGCTACGCGACGGGTTTTGTTGCTCCGTCATGGATTCGGCACACCGCTCCAGATCCGCCAGTGGAAATCACTATTAGTGAAGTGCTCGGAACAATCCAGCACAGTTTGTTCAGGAACTTTCCTGAATTTCTCTTGAGGACGTGTGAGTTTTAGTACCCACGTTGCCCATCGTAGCGCGTCGTCTGCTCCTCTCAGGAAACGATGCATTGCAGCATTCCTGTCGCAGTGACTCACATTTACGTGCACAACAGTATGGTATTTTTAAGTCGACTTCCATCTTTTTCGGACTGTTACGCGGCCGCATGGTGACGATTGAAATGTTTACAGCTGTTATTTAGCGTGCAGTAATGCGATAACGTGTTGCCTTCACAGGTCGACCGTGGATCCGCTGTTCCGAGGCGCGTCCGCTAGGTGGTGAGCATTTAGCGGGAATCGCGAATGGGTGATACCATCACCATCCAATATACGCCGCTTTTGAAGCTTCGCTCAGACTATTCTCAGTAACGAATTTCTAAAGAAGTACTATTATTACCAGCTAACATGCTGCTGTATGTCAGCCTGATAGCTCCCTTTATTTCTCTTTTAACATAATTTTCACGAAAGGGGAATGGGTCGAGAGCTCTTGTTTTGTTGTTGTTAGACACAACCTAATGAATCCAACACCAACTCAAGGTTAACAGGTCAGATAACGTGTAAAATTTTAGAAACGGGACATACGGGATGCCTGAAACGTGTTACCTTCAATACAAGCACCATTTCCCCCGCCATGGAATAGCTTTATGGCCAGGGTGTTGGCATGCTAAGCGCGACGTTGTGGTGGAATCGTATCCTGCCACGGCAGCTGCATTTCGACGGAGTCGAAATAGAAAAAAAATCGTGTGCTTAGATTTTTCCGAGATCAGAATTACTCTGGAGCCTTCCACCGTGACCTATGATAATATCACGGTTTGACCCTCAAAACTCCATCTAATAATAATAATAATAATAATAATAATAATAATAATAATAATAATAATAGTAATAACAGCCACGAACACAAGCTCGTGTTCCTGGTGTTCTTTGAACCAACTACATGAACCAATAAGCTATACGCACCGACTAGCCCGGCAGAATGTCCTACCATGCCCCGCATTACCATGATTGTGCTTTAAAAGTGCTAATGCTCCGTAATTGTTGAACTTCTTTATCGCAGTTTCTGCAAATAGACACACCACCTGACTCCCGGGCTGTCAAACGTCGTCGCTACCTGACCGCGGCGAGGAGAGTGGGAAGGCGCCGCCAACAGAGGCTGAAGGCGGCGCGGGAGGCCCGTCACTTACAGTAAATAGTGAGGCCTGCGAGCACGAGTAGTCTGGCAGCACCAAGATCTCAGCAGTGCAAACTTAATAAACACACCTTTCTTCTTCTTTTAACACGAAAGTGTTTAATGGCGGGATCCACCACGAAATCAGTGACGTACTTCCGTAACGGAAGTGGATCTCTGAAAAAAATGAACGTCATTCACCATGAAAAATTTCCACCCAGTGGGACTCCAACCCACACTCACTCGGTATCCGACTAGGAGAGCTCGACACTCACTATACCGATACGCCACCGCAACGTTCCTCGAGGTGGGAACAGATGGGCCTTATATGTTCCTACAGCACTTTACAAGTTGCGTCTCATTGTCGTACGGTGTAGTACAGAGAACTACAGTGTTTAGCAAGAACAATTACTTAAATGAACATTGCCTCCCTTACCGCACTCTTGGTTTGCTTATGTTCGTTGCGGCGGCACTATCATCTAGGAAGGATAGATAGAGGCAGATTGTCATGCTTATGCGCGCTGGCAGTCAGCGCTTCGGTAGTCTTCGCGCTTGATGACCACGGAAGTTAGGGGCGTGGCGGCGTCGTGGCGGTGTGTTCCCGAGCGAAGTACGAACGCGCTCGGGGAACACACCGCCACGACGCCGCCACGCCCCTAACTTCCGTGGTCATCAAGGCGCGAAGACTACCGAAGCGCTGACTGCCAGCGCGCATAAGCATGACAATCTGCCTCTATCTATCCTTCTAGATGATAGTGCCGCCGCAACGAACATAAGCAAACCAAGAGTGCGGTAAAGGGAGGCAATGTTCATTTAAGTAATTGTTCTTGCTAAACACTGTAGTTCTCTGTACTACACCGTACGACAATGAGACGCAACTTGTAAAGTGCTGTAGGGAACATATAAGGCCCATCTGTTCCCACCTCGAGGAACGTTGCGGTGGCGTATCGGTATAGTGAGTGTCGAGCTCTCCTAGTCGGATACCGAGTGAGTGTGGGTTGGAGTCCCACTGGGTGGAAATTTTTCATGGTGAATGACGTTCATTTTTTTCAGAGATCCACTTCCGTTACGGAAGTACGTCACTGATTTCGTGGTGGATCCCGCCATTAAACACTTTCGTGTTAAAGAAGAAGAAAGGTGTGTTTATTAAAGTTTGCACTGCTGAGATCTTGGTGCTGCCAGACTACTCGTGCTCGCAGGCCTCACTATTTACTGTAAGGTGACGGGCCTCCCGCGCCGCCTTCAGCCTCTGTTGGCGGCGCCTTCCCACTCTCCTCGCCGCGGTCAGGTAGCGACGACGTTTGACAGCCCGGGAGTCAGGTGGTGTGTCTATTTGCAGAAACTGCGATAAAGAAGTTCAACAATTACGGAGCATTAGCACTTTTAAAGCACAATTCATGGTAATGCGGGGCATGGTAGGACATTCTGCCGGGCTAGTCGGTGCGTATAGCTTATTGGTTCATGTAGTTGGTTCAAAGAACACCAGGAACACGAGCTTGTGTTCGTGGCTGTTATTACTATTATTATTATTATTATTATTATTATTATTATTATTATTATTATTAGATGGAGTTTTGAGGGTCAAACCGTGATATTATCATAGGTCACGGTGGAAGGCTCCAGAGTAATTCTGATCTCGGAAAAATCTAAGCACACGATTTTTTTTCTATTTCGACTCCGTCGAAATGCAGCTGCCGTGGCAGGAATACGATTCCACCACAACGTCGCGCTTAGCATGCCAACACCCTGGCCATAAAGCTATTCCATGGCGGGGGAAATGGTGCTTGTATTGAAGGTAACACGTTTCAAGGCATCCCGTATGTCCCGTTTCTAAAATTTTACACGTTATCTGACCTGTTAACCTTGAGTTGGTGTTGGATTCATTAGGTTGTGTCTAACAACAACAAAACAAAGAGCTCTCGACCCATTCCCCTTTCGTGAAAATTATGTTAAAAGAGAAATAAAGGGAGCTATCAGGCTGACATACAGCAGCATGTTAGCTGGTAATAATAGTACTTCTTTAGAAATTCGTTACTGAGAATAGTCTGAGCGAAGCTTCAAAAGCGGCGTATATTGGATGGTGATGGGTATCACCCATTCGCGATTCCGCTAAATGCTCACCACCTAGCGGACGCGCCTCGGAACAGCGGATCCACGGTCGACCTGTGAAGGCAACACGTTATCGCATTACTGCACGCTAAATAACAGCTGTAAACATTTCAATCGTCACCATGCGGCCGCGTAACAGTCCGAAAAAGATGGAAGTCGACTTAAAAATACCATACTGTTGTGCACGTAAATGTGAGTCACTGCGACAGGAATGCTGCAATGCATCGTTTCCTGAGAGGAGCAGACGACGCGCTACGATGGGCAACGTGGGTACTAAAACTCACACGTCCTCAAGAGAAATTCAGGAAAGTTCCTGAACAAACTGTGCTGGATTGTTCCGAGCACTTCACTAATAGTGATTTCCACTGGCGGATCTGGAGCGGTGTGCCGAATCCATGACGGAGCAACAAAACCCGTCGCGTAGCGATCCGATCCCCATCGGCCCGCGAAAAATAAACTCGCTCCGGCAGGGATTACAGCGGAAGTTGTCGCACGCATCCGGTTGCCCATGTTGCCAACCTTACGTTGGACTACGTTAGACCTCACGCAAAGTATGCATACCTCTTTCTCCGCGTACACGTGTACTACTTCTTCAACGTAGCCGAGCATTTTGGGGCGATTGCACGGGGACTCTGGAAACAGCTCTTTAAATACCGTTTCGTACAGCACGTACGACTCTTCTTCGCTCCTGCTGCTGCTTTCCGACGTAGAACTCTTGATGTCGCTCAGAGCGAGGAGCAGTCTCCTGTAGGGTCGAACGACGCCATTCCAAAATATGTACATATTTTGGAATGGCGTCGTTCGACCCTACAGGAGACTGCTCCTCGCTCTGAGCGACATCAAGAGTTCTACGTCGGAAAGCAGCAGCAGGAGCGAGAAGAGTCGTACGTGCTGTACGAAACGGTATTTAAAGAGCTGTTTCCAGAGTCCCCGTGCAATCGCCCCAAAATGCTCGGCTACGTTGAAGAAGTAGTACACGTGTACGCGGAGAAAGAGGTATGCATACTTTTGCGTGAGGTCTAACGTAGTCCAACGTAAGGTTGGCAACATGGGCAACCCGGATGCGTGCGACAACTTCCGCTGTAATCCCTGCCGGAGCGAGTTTATTTTTCGCGGGCCGATGGGGATCGGATCGCTACGCGACGGGTTTTGTTGCTCCGTCATGGATTCGGCACACCGCTCCAGATCCGCCAGTGGAAATCACTATTAGTGAAGTGCTCGGAACAATCCAGCACAGTTTGTTCAGGAACTTTCCTGAATTTCTCTTGAGGACGTGTGAGTTTTAGTACCCACGTTGCCCATCGTAGCGCGTCGTCTGCTCCTCTCAGGAAACGATGCATTGCAGCATTCCTGTCGCAGTGACTCACATTTACGTGCACAACAGTATGGTATTTTTAAGTCGACTTCCATCTTTTCGGACTGTTACGCGGCCGCATGGTGACGATTGAAATGTTACAGCTGTTATTTAGCGTGCAGTAATGCGATAACGTGTTGCCTTCACAGGTCGACCGTGGATCCGCTGTTCCGAGGCGCGTCCGCTAGGTGGTGAGCATTTAGCGGGAATCGCGAATGGGTGATACCCATCACCATCCAATATACGCCGCTTTTGAAGCTTCGCTCAGACTATTCTCAGTAACGAATTTCTAAAGAAGTACTATTATTACCAGCTAACATGCTGCTGTATGTCAGCCTGATAGCTCCCTTTATTTCTCTTTTAACATAATTTTCACGAAAGGGGAATGGGTCGAGAGCTCTTTGTTTTGTTGTTGTTAGACACAACCTAATGAATCCAACACCAACTCAAGGTTAACAGGTCAGATAACGTGTAAAATTTTAGAAACGGGACATACGGGATGCCTTGAAACGTGTTACCTTCAATACAAGCACCATTTCCCCCCGCCATGGAATAGCTTTATGGCCAGGGTGTTGGCATGCTAAGCGCGACGTTGTGGTGGAATCGTATTCCTGCCACGGCAGCTGCATTTCGACGGAGTCGAAATAGAAAAAAAATCGTGTGCTTAGATTTTTCCGAGATCAGAATTACTCTGGAGCCTTCCACCGTGACCTATGATAATATCACGGTTTGACCCTCAAAACTCCATCTAATAATAATAATAATAATAATAATAATAATAATAATAATAATATAATAGTAATAACAGCCACGAACACAAGCTCGTGTTCCTGGTGTTCTTTGAACCAACTACATGAACCAATAAGCTATACGCACCGGACTAGCCCGGCAGAATGTCCTACCATGCCCCGCATTACCATGATTGTGCTTTAAAAGTGCTAATGCTCCGTAATTGTTGAACTTCTTTATCGCAGTTTCTGCAAATAGACACACCACCTGACTCCCGGGCTGTCAAACGTCGTCGCTACCTGACCGCGGCGAGGAGAGTGGGAAGGCGCCGCCAACAGAGGCTGAAGGCGGCGCGGGAGGCCCGTCACCTTACAGTAAATAGTGAGGCCTGCGAGCACGAGTAGTCTGGCAGCACCAAGATCTCAGCAGTGCAACTTTAATAAACACACCTTTCTCTTCTTTTAACACGAAAGTGTTTAATGGCGGGATCCACCACGAAATCAGTGACGTACTTCCGTAACGGAAGTGGATCTCTGAAAAAATGAACGTCATTCACCATGAAAATTTCCACCCAGTGGGACTCCAACCCCACACTCACTCGGTATCCGACTAGGAGAGCTCGACACTCACTATACCGATACGCCACCGCAACGTTCCTCGAGGTGGGAACAGATGGGCCTTATATGTTCCCTACAGCACTTTACAA
>JABSTT010002066.1:0-58409 GCA_013339685.2 Hyalomma asiaticum
TCATTTGTTATAATATCCCAGAGATACCGAACTGCTGATATATCGTGAATATTGAAAAAGATTCAAAGGTATTTTTCAAGTATTGCCGATTTTTATGAAATATTCGAATAATACGGAACCATGCCTCGTAAACGTAGCGCCGCCAAAATATATTGTATTTCTTGCTTAAATTTTAAATGCCAAAAGTGAGCCCATCCTGAGACTTCTGGCCATCTGAAATTAAGCATTGCACGAAACTATTATGAGCAAAATCTAGCTTGTGTTGCCACTGTGCACAGGCCTGTGAGTTTTCTTCAGTATTTCTAATTTACTTTTCAATATGGTTGTACAGGTGTCCAAGCAACACAACCTTATCCTAAACTAGGCACGAAAGTTTGTAAAATACTACGCTTCCCTCCACTGTTTTGATGCCTGTTTAAAATTTCTTCAGACCAACTTGGAAGCCTTTGCAGCAGTTTTATCAATGTGAGATGCCTAGTATAATGTGAAAGTGAATGTAACAGTACCGAGATATTTTACATGAGAGTTGCACAGTCTATTTAACTTTATTTCACAACAAAGAAATGTATTGCCTGTCAGTATTCTCACCCAGCAGTGAAATACGTTTCCTACATCAAGCACAATCATTTGATTCCACTGTTATGGTTTGACACTTTCGTTTCGGGCTTGTTTTTTTCTGTACGGCCATCCGAACGATGTGCTGCGTTCAAATAATAACCTTTGCGACCTAGTAACGACAGACAGACAGACAGACAATGAACTTTAATTAATCCTGAGGAGCTACGTAAGGACTCCCTAGCGGGAGGCCGTTGTAACCGCTGGCCGCACCCACGTGGAGGAAAGAACGAGTATTTTTTTTTTCATTTCGTCATAGTTAATACTTATGTATCGAAAGTAAGTGTTTTTGAAACATAGACGCAATTCCATCGCGTGGAAGAATTTTCATGACTAATATGAAGATTTTAGTGGAAACTAAAAATATTCGGGACCCAACTTGCCATAGCCCCCCTCCCCTCACTCTTCCCCTCAGACGTGCCAAAGGGGTTCATCCACTACCGCGGCGGCGTCGCGCATTATGATGCCCTGGCTCTAGGCTCATAGATTGCTTTTGGTCGAGCCAACACTTGATACAGCAGCTGTAGATGAAGCTTATGTATGACCAGAGATATGTTCCTCCGGCTCCACACACACACACACACACACACACACACACACACACACACACACACACACACACACACACACACACACACACACACACACACTGCTGTACGCGCTCTCGCTTTCCTGCTGCCTCAACGTATTGGCACGGGTACAGCAGCACTGCCAATTAACGGTAAATCATTCCCTGACTCACAATGAGGGCGTCGACACACTACGATATGAAACCCCTTGGGTTCCGCGCGGCCGTTCCTGCCGCGGGTATTCCGAGGCAAAAGCTTTGCGCAAGTATACAGGGGACATGCGGCAGTGTAAATTGCAATAAAGTCCCTATAAAACGTCATGGAAGAAAAAAAATTAAGCTTTATTCTGTTCGCAGTGCTTCGCTGTATCAACTCTTTCTGTACGATTTTCGGGTTTGAAAAGCTTTGAAGCGCACAGGCACGTGAAGCGCGGCATCGTATCTTTAGCACTTCCATCGGCTCGCAGACTAATTAATTGCTGTGTGCCTTGCAAACTACTCACATACTTGAGGGATTCTCTTTGACTCTTTTTTTTGGGGGGGGGGGGGGGGGCAGGATCTCACGAGGCAAATAAGCACACTCAGCGGCTTGCAGGCGCACTAGTGCAGCCGCCACAGGTACACTCCCTCCATCAAACGACATTTCTTCCGCGATGCCATGTTCTGAACAAGACGGGTTCCTTCACCTCTGAAATAAATACGCACTGTTAAGATCGGCGTGGGCCCCCCATGGATGTGGTGGAGGGAGGCTGCTGGTGGTGGCCGTTGGATCTACCTTTCGGGGAAAATGACCGTGGGGAGCGCGTATGCTTGCGTTCTCACGGATCTACATCCCTGGGCTGCCGTCTCGAGGAGACGAGTGCATTGTTTGACGCGGCAGCGACGGCCTTGTTCACCAGCCCGCGGGAAGCTCCCGGAATCCGCCTGGACCGTCGGTGTGTCGTGCGGTGCGTGTGTGCGCGTTTGTGTCGCCTTTGTGGCAAGAACTTCGCGGCCGCACCGACGCAGCGAGAGGGGTGCATCAGCGCACCGGCCGACTGTGAGCACTGCTGCCAGCGGGTGGCCTATGGCTTCCCCAGTGTGAGAAACGGCAGCATTCGTCAAAAGGACGGGGCCGGGAAGAGTGCTTTTATTTGTGCTGCTGTTGTTCTTCAGCAAGCCTCTTCGCCGAACCGTACCTTCTCCGGATTTCGGCATCGGCTGCCACCCGGGTCACGTCATACCTTGCCACCGAGAAGCAGCGAAGGCGGGGCGTGACCTCCTCTCCTCGAAGGCGGAGACGACCTTGGGATTGGTCACTATTGTACATAGCATTGTATAAAATAAGAACACAGACGCGCTCGATGAGCTCCTATCATCATGTAAAATAAACATCATCTCTCTAGCTTCCTCTTCTGAATCGTCATCGTCTCCGTGTCCGCTCCGCACTCCGGCATCCTTCCCTTGGAGTCGGGATGGGTCAAACGTCGTCCTGATAGCGGTGGATCCAAGGACCGACGGCCCGACTCCTGCACTTCCACCAGGATCCCAACAGCACAAACAGCTCCAACAGCGGACAACTATATGAAAGTAGCTGAGAACATATCAAGCAAAATGGCAAACACCAAATAAATTGCTGTCATATCTATGACATATAATCGCAAAGAATGATATATAATCGCCGGCCGCGGATGCCAATGTTTTTAAATATGCGAAACCAGGCACGTAGCCAGGATTTTTTTTCGGGGGGGGCCCAAGGCCTAATTGTTAGCAAAAAAAGTCTTAAGAAAAAGGAAAGTTGCCTGGGAATATATAAGGCGCTTATTAATTATTATTATTATTATTATTATTATTATTATTATTATTATTATTATTATTATTATTATTATTATTATGGTAACATAAAACACACAAGGACACAAAAGGAAGAAGGAATGAGCAAGTTGGCAACTGCCGCCGAGTGGACGAGAATGAGAACAGAGCGGAATGCAACGCAAGAGGCGAGGCAATCAGAGATGGAAAGCAAGTTTTTTGACGCTGCAGTAAAGCTAGTGCGTATGCGCGAGAAAGGATACTTTCCAACCAAGCAATCTCGACGAAGAAGGACCATACAGAGTGTGTGACGGATAGAGGAGTGACAAAAAAAAAAGGAATGCAAAGGAAGCAGGCGCCCACTTACAGATGTACGGCATAAACGAAATAATTGTCGGACGCTTTCTCTACCCAACTTCTCACACTCTGTCTCAACAACAGGCCTGCGAGAAGAACGTGAGCCAATTTATGACAGCAATTCTTAAACGAAAAACAGATATATTCGGGAAAACAATTTCATTCAACCACAAAGAACCAACACACGGATGCGTTCATGACACAGAAGATGCAGAACGCTAACATTCGTTCTAGGAAGCAATATTAAAGAGTGAGATTGCGAATGGTTTTTCTATATAGTACAGGTCAATGCAAAAGAAAGAAAAAAAACGAGTATGCATCTTGGCCGAAAAGAGTGGTTCCCGCTGCAATTTTCATGCGCCGTGGTTTCTACATAAACGCACTGATAACTTCCTTGATACTGACTGGCATCCGGTGAATGGACATAAGAGCCAGGTCATTCAGCTGCTCTTCGGCTGTCCGCTTCCTCAAATATGGTTTTTGCTCTTTTCAGTGTCGAGAAGCTGCATTCTGCAGAAGCTGTATTAACTGGGAGAGTTGCCAATATCTTGAGGAGTGTGTGAACTTTCGGGAAGAGCGCTTTGTCGCATTCAGGTAAAGCGTCCGTCGCAAAGCGGGGAACTTCCTCCTCTTGAATGGCTTGCCATTTAGTTTTCCAGACTTCCCATTCACGTTTTAGCTTAAGGATATGCGCTGTTGTTATATCTCTGAGGTAAAAAATCGAAGGCCGGATGCACAGATTCAAATTTTCCCTTGAAGGCGTGATTTGGCTGCGCATATTGCAAACTTAGCAGTATTTTCCCGATGGTTTGCAAAGCGCCGTTTGAGGGAAGCTTACAGGTCATCTCTTTATGGAATGAACGTGACTCGCCTGTAGTAGTCTTCCGCAGAACTACAAGCGTAGTTTACCCTGTGTACTCCTTCCGCCACGCGGGCACCTGCCTCCGATAGAGGCAGCGGTAAAAGGGTGGTTGGGTTCGCAGAGGTGCCAGCGGGGTCGAACAGGTTAATTGGTCGTCGAAGCCGCCGCTTTCCATACAAAAGTCCTCTTTTCTTAGCTTCCGCCGTCAGGTTGTGGAAAAACTCTGCGTCAGCGACAAATCAAACCCGTACGCGTGCGTGTTCCCACGCCGCGCGGCTATCAGCCAAACAAAACACCTGAATGCTCCTTAAAGGGCCACTAAACAAGCTCCTACTCTTTTTAAAGCCGCCAAAACAAGCTAACTCAATCATAGAGAAGGTTGCGGCGATCACATTATAGGAATATGAGAGCGCTCCGCGCCGCACAGACGCTGTATTTCAAAAAACAATTCCCGCGCCTCTTTCCTGCGATTGACCAGTCGCGCTCGCATCCTAGGTCTCGTAACGTTCTACCGCGAACTTAGCGCAGTTGCAGCTCGTTGATCGGTCGAAACTAGGCCTATGGCAGCTCCTGTGGCCATCCCACCGGCGTGAGCGCAGGAGCAACCGGAAAGGCTGCGCAAGCGTCAATGACGTCAATTGAACACGTAATGCCACGTGTCAAAAGTGAGCGGAGTCTCGACGGCGCGCCGCGCCTACCCTCTTCTCGGCATAAAAGATGGGGACGCCGATCGAGAAACAAGCGGCTACTTAAACCCGTGTAACTTCTTTTTTGAATTGAATTGTTTATTTACAATTCAACAAGGTTGCGAGGATGACCAGGCAAAAAAAGCTGCATTGAGCAGCTTGAGGGGAACCTGGCCACCTCATACACTGGGCAGCTTCACAGCGGTCATATAAACACGGTATACATAACAACACGGTATACAAATAAACACGGTATACATAACTATAACAGAAAAACAGTAAACATCCACGGTTAGCATAAATAAACAAGGTTATTGTAGAAGCATTTGAAACAATTATCGCACCTATTCGCAAAATTCTTGCGGGAGCATGTTCACATCGCACAGGAGCACAGTTATATCTTTAAAACAAATTTTGGACCTCGGGGTTGTTTAGGGGCCCTTTAAGTTGCCGTTGCTACGCGACTGTATAAATGACGCCCGCAGTGTAAAGCCTGCTAGCTCTGCAGCGACAAAGACACCGCTCCTATCTTTAAAAAAAAGACATTTCTGCAGGGAACCCCCCGGTGGAGTCAACGCTATCTTTTTCTGCATGTCCTGTCATTCTTTCCACTCTTCCTTGAAGCAATCCAACTACCGAGTGCCCTGGCCGTAGATGAGAATCCTCGTTTCGCGCAATATAGCCATGGTCGCTTTTGCTCCAGAAAACCCGACACAACCAACCAACAATCTTTCTAAACATAACTGATGCGACGAAGAAAAGTCGCACGAAGTACGGGCATATTGTAGCGAAACGTCGGGGCCGTAAATGTTAGACGCATCGGAAGGTCAGGAAGACGAAGAGGCGTGGGAGCCACTCCGCGCAGGCAAGCGATGAAGAGTCGACACAGGGAATTGGGAGAGCACTCATTGGGGGGTTTATTTAGCTAAGACATCTTGAAGTTGGAAAACACACAGGGCAAAAATTATACAACATAGAAAATGGTATCATACCCCGTCTGCCTGCCGGACTGCTCCCCGGTGGTGCCGAGCGTCATGGTCCCCGAGTCCGCTCTCCAAAAAAGGCCAGTGTCGCCGCTTAAATAGCACTTTTCATCACCCACGGCAACACGAACGTCTCGGAACACCACCGCCTCCCACCAATAGGAAAACGGCTTACACGGGCCAGTCAGGCAGGTCGACGGTAACGATGTTCTACGAGCTTTTATGATCGCAAAACTAATACAAACAACAAATTCCAGAAACTGGCCGCGACGCGCACACATGGTCATTTTCGGTCCCCGTCTCCCGGAAGGCTGCCTGCGGTGCGCGGGCTCGTTTACCTGAGCACCCCTTCTACAAAAGCAGTCGGAAAAGAAAAAAGAACAAGAAAACATTCTACGCGACGCGGTCTTCGCGACAATATAATGTCGTTTTCTCTGGTTTCGAAGCAGTATGGCGATGAGCCGTCCCTACCACGCACAAAGGGGGAGGCAGTTCTACACCTCACGAAACATCGCTCAACCACCACAACTACACTCGCTCACCCCCTTTGGCCACGCATCTCAATAATGTTTAGCCCCAAAACGGGTTCGTACTGGGGCCGGGAAGAAACGAGGCAACAGGCTTAATTAATTTAACAAAACATGGAATTTGATACATGAGTAAGATTGACATACACAAACAACAATTAGTAGCTAACGTGATGATAATCGAACAAGACAATCATGGAGCGAAGCCGACTCATAGTATAACACAGGAATATGGTTAACAGGCGTCAATGAGCAGCCGACAAAAGGGCGTAAAACAGTTCGTATATCAAAGATGGAACGTCTCAAGCGCGCTTGCTGCCGAAACGGAAGGAATGCTTATCTGAGTGGGCCGCATCGGCGCGTGAGTCTCGTCGCCGGCCTATGGACTGGTGCTTGGGCAGGCGGGGCTCGGATGTCGTCTTGGAAGTCGCCGTAGCTCGCGGATGATCTCCGATCATTGCTGCTCACATCGAGGCCTCGCGTCGATGACCACAACATCATCTCCGAGGTTGGAGAACCGAACGGCAAAACTTCCACGAGGGATCGCAAACGAAGATTACTTCTTCGACGGAATATCACCGAATCTCTTCGCGTCTTTCGAATCTCCCCAATTCCGCCAATTCCGTGTCCTTGGCCCCCAGACGACTTTTCTCACCAGCCCCGCCTCACCGGGGCGTCTCTCCAATGGTTGCCTACGGCAACTTCGCCCGTAGAAAACGCACCAGTCCAACCCGCCGTACGACTACTGTTTGAGGTCCGCCTCCATAGTACAATCCAGTATAAGCTCCTCTCCAAAAATATAGAAAGCAAAATATAAACATACACAAAACTCGACATTTGGAGAGCACGCCGGGCAGCCTAACCGGCGACACATGTACACAGATTATCGTAACGAACGTTAGCCACCACCGCTTCCATTCCGAAACACTCCAGGTGCAAGCGATATGACACAGTACGCTGTAAGTGCCCGGTGACAAGGCGCGCCTGTCGGCAGGCGCTCCTTTTTGGCCGGTCGAGTGCGCGCCCGAGAATCATTTCTAGAAGCTTACTGCATTGCATGGTTATCGAAACATGCCGGGGACGCTCGCTGGCCTTGTTCAAGCACTTATAAGCGGGTTCCTTTTGGCGTCGGTACCCTGTCGTTTCCAAGGTCGCCGCCTAACGTGCACGCTCATTTGGGGCCACCCTGCAGACGTCGGCTTTGCTGTCAAAGCACGGTTTCCGCAAACTCGCGGGCAACGAAAACCCCAGCGACTCTCTGACCACCGTGGCAGTCGAAAGATAGGATTGAAAATGCCCGCTCCCTGCGTTTCTGCCTCTCGCCCAGCCGACGCCTCTCGGGGCATCACAGCAACATTTTGCTCGTTCGGGTAATTCGGTTTTTAACAAGCTCGTCTCATATATATGAAAATGCCCTGCGTTGCACAGTTTTCTGTCTCTTTCCGCAATCACAGAGCAGTAACTGTTTCCGATAATTGGTTTCAATTGGTATGACCGTTGTGTCAGGAAGACTGATACGGTGGTCGCTGTCTTGGGAATGTTCGGCTATTGTGATCTCTTGCAAAATTGCAGAGGTCATTCCTGTGCTGTGGAAATCTTTCTTTGAGGTATTTCGTTTCGCCGATGTAGCTCACATCGCAGTCAGCGCAAAGATATTTGTATCAGTGCCTTGGGCTCTCTCCCTCGGTGGATAGGACATGTATTCGCAAATTTCGCAGGCTTGTGAGTCACTCGGATGCCTTCTTTTCTGAGAATGCCGGTGATGGTTTCGCTAACGCCTCGGACATATCGGAGCGTGTGGTGTTTCTGTTATGGTGTTGATTCAGGAGCCGGACGCTGACTTTCTCGGGAAGCATTGCTGTGCTTTTGGAATTGAAGTGCTTTCGGAATAAAACTTTTTTGGCAGCTGTTCTTTGTGTGTTCCTTGACTATCGTTTGTTTATAATTTGTTTAAATGCGCACGGCGCTACTTGTACTTGTGCCTTGGTCGCTGTCTTGGGAATGTTCGGACAGTACATCCCTGCTTTAATGTCTGACTGGACGAATTTCGGGGGGGGCCCGGGCCCCCCTGGGCCCCCCCTTGCCTACGTGCCTGTGCGAAACATTTTCATTCTCGACAGTCTGCGCTCTTTCCTGTCTTCCTTGCTTCCTTTCTACTCGCACAGTACAATAGCCGATCGGCATTAACCAACTAGCCTGCAAGAAGGTTGCAATATTGATGTAAGGCGGCAGATCTTTATGAGATATCCACGTACGCGTCCAAATGGGTTCAATTTTCTCATTTAGGATAAAATGTAGCCACGTATTTTTTGCAGCACTCCATTTACAAGGCATGGTTCCGTGCAACTGAAAGTTTTCATAAAGATAGGCGAGGATTTTATTTTCTTTTTTTAATGCCTTAAAATTATTTCAAATTTCTCTATTTCTGTGGCTTGGTATCTTCGAGGTTTTATCAGAAAATGAATATTTCACGCGTTCGTAATTTTTTTTTTTCATTTTCACTTAGAGAACACCTTTCGGGCGCTCGACAGAAATGTGTTCAGCTTCATTGCCTCAGCTTAACTGGCGAAAGGAAAATGCACCCGAAATAATCGTCAGCCAGAGGCAAGTGCTCAAAAATAAAATTTAGGTGATTATTTTTGAAAAAATCCGCGCATATCCACGGAGTGAATGATGATGAGTGGGCGAAGCTCCGGACGTTCATCGGTAAAAACCGTGAATCTTCCGTGAATCTTGCCCAGTAGATCATCAAAGACGTGACAAACAGTGTGTGTATATATACAAGAAATTTTGTATATATATATATATAAGAAGCTGGAGGTCGTCCTGTGTTACCGTAAATCACCCGTGACATTTCCCACACATGCATGTCACACACGCGTTGTCATTCATGCTCCTGGTCTTTATGAGATTCCTGCGCTCCCACGTCGTAGATCATGCCGAGTTCCGGATTAATTAGTTAACGCGCATGCTACGAATCCTTATGGTTCAAGTTTCAACTACCCACAAGTGAAATCTCCCACCGGCACTTCATTGCAAGTCAAGATCCAATGCATATATATATATATATATATATATATATATATATATATATATATATATATATATATATATATATATATATATATATATATATATATATATATATGGGTGGCCGGTGCACGGTTCTCCAGCGCGAGCAGTCGGTATTTTTCAATCAAGAAACTCGTTAGAAAACGCTGCCTGCGTCAAGCTTGTCTCTCGCGGGTGAGGGCGCGTTATCCTTCTTTGCGAGCTGGTATAGCGTTCATCGAAGAAAGAGCGTTTCCATAGTCAACGCGCGCCTTTCGCTCTCCCTCTCTCACACAAGACAGCAGATGGAAGAGTGAGAGAGCTCGCGCGCCGGGAGGCACGCGCCGAGGGCGAGCGCGAGCCTCCCGGCGCGCCGCACAGCAGCACCGCAGCGCCATCTCGTGATCATTCTGTAACCTAGAGGTGGCTACTACGACAACGACGCCGGACAAGCCTATGCCCTAAGGAGCTTCGCCCCTAAAACGCACAGTTGTGTTACCTAAACCTCAGTTATCGTGCGTCGACAGTACTTCTACTATAGAATAACCGGAACAATTTTGGCGGATACAATATGAAGTTTTAGATTTACTGGAACAGCTGCAACACGCGAAAGTGCCATTTTAAAGCTGTAGTGAAATACGAACACTCTCTCTCTCTCTCTTTTTTTCGAGAAGTCCGGGCTAAATTTCACAAAACGGAGGTTCAGTCTGTTTTAAGAGACACTGGCCCACCTTATTTAAGTTGGGCCAATCTCTCCTCAGAAAAAAAAATCTGTACCCCTCTTCGTCTCTCCTCATGTTCACATGAGCGCAGACGAAGAGGTTTTATTTTTAAAGCGAAGAGATTGTACGTGGCTATGTCGTAACGTAGCTCGCAGGATGACTCAATAAAGCAACTCCTATAAAATGCGCGCGAAAATGGGTGCAGATCCCCCCCCCCCCCAACACACACACACACACACACACACACACACACACACACACACACACACACACACACACACACACACACACACACACACACACACACACACAGAGAGAGAGAGAGAGAGAGAGAGAGAGAGAGAAAGACACGCGCGCGGATCGCAATTAAGGAACGTCAGACAGACTCCATTTACGCCTAAATAAATTATTGCCTGCACCCCTGTTGCGTCGCAACCGCCACAATTCTTGACACCTTGAAAAATTAGCTCTGAAATTTCCCTACAAAGCGCAAGGTCTCAGAGGCCCTCATTACTTTATGGCAAATTTAAAAACAATTACCGCCATTTTATATAATCAAATGAAAGTTAATAAAATTGCACATTTCCAGTTTTGCAAAGATAAATATATTTTCAGAAACTTGTAGAAACTATCTTGTTGCGAAAAAAAGCACACGTGAACGCCGTCACCGGCAGGGAGCGCTTTGGCCGGCGAATACCGAGAAATACCGAGAGTAAGCGAATACAAGTACCTTGGCGTATGGGTAAATGAGGGTGATAGATACATGAAGGTACACGAAAAAGCCTTGGCAGCAAAGGGAAAGAGGAACACAGGAATAATGAAGCACAGAGCGTTATGGGGACACAATAGGTACGAGGTGCTTAGGGGTCTGTGGAAAGGGGTAATGATACCGGGGCTTACATTTGGGAACTCAGTGGTGTGCATGAGGCCAGAGATACAATCAGGAATGGATGTGAATCAAAGGACTGTGGGACGCCTCGCGTTGGGTGCCCACGGGAAAACGACAAATGAGGCTGTAAAGGGCGATATGGGATGGGCGAGTTTTGAAGCAAGGGAAGCGCAGTGCAAAATAAGGTTTGAAGAAAGGCTAAGGAATATGAAAGAGGTTAGGTGGGCAGTGAAGGTGTTCCGCTATTTATATAGAAAGAGCGTTGACACGCAGTGGAGAAAGAGAACTAGGAAGCTCACCGGTAAATATACGGCTCTAGGAGAATTGACAACAAAGAGCGTAAAGGGAAAAGTCAGAGGGGCGGAGAAGATTTACTGGAGAGCAGCGATGGAAAAAAAACCGACTCTGAATAACTACCGAGAGGGCAAAAACTAAATAAAGAGGGAGGCATTTTATGATAATTCAAGAGGAAGCGCTTTATTGTTTGAAGCGAGATCGGGCTGCCTTAGAACGCGTATTTATAAAGCAAAATTCACTAAAGAAGAAAAATGCACATGCTGTGAGGAAGATAGGGAAACAACGGAGGATGTTCTGATTGAATGCGGAAATATCCACCCAGGTGTACGTTTGGGCACCACCCTACATGAAGCCTTGGGTTTTAGGGCGAACAACGGGAAGCTGAACATAGCCGCGATTGAAATAAGTAAGAGACGGTTAGAATACTGGTGGCAGAAAACTAGGGAGAACGGACAAAAATAATTATAGGGAAACATATGAACTTTCTGCCATAAGGGGCAGGGAACTGGGCTATGAATTTCCGTCTTTGCTATGGTATGATCGATTTGATTGAAGTAAATTTAAAAGGCATGAGGAAAATTTCAAGAGAGAAAAAAAAGTTCTTACATCTTCTTACGAGCCTGGTGGCGCACATGTCACCGCCCCGTTACAATGGGGAAGCTCATAGCATCCATCCATCCATCCAGGAGCAAGCGCGGGGAATTCGGTTTCCGCATAGTTCGCATCCGCTTTCCTGTACAGCCCTATCCCGTTTGCGCTGCAAGCCAGTGGCCTAGGCAGGCACAGGCTGACCGTGCTGAAGCCCCCCTCGAAATTTTTCCACCCCCTGCTCCGCTGTCTATGCATACCCGTTATTACGATCAAAGACGCATATCCTTCAAACGAGCTGTTATGGTCATTTGTGTCTGAGCCATATTTCCGTCACTCTTTAGAGACACCAACCATTTTGTTAAAGAAATTGTAGATCTCCACGTTGCATCTGATACAGTGCTAGTTACGCTAGACGTAGCATCGCTATACACAAATATACCACATAAGATGGTATCGGCGCAGTTATAAAGGCTTACAAAAGCTCCCCTTTTGATAAAACTCTCGATAACGACACTTGCTACGCGATTAAGACTTGTCCTTGAATTGAACAATTTCGAATTCAACAATACGTGCAAGCTAATGGCACCTCAGGGGGTAGAAAAGTGGGCCATAATTACGCCAATAGTTTCATGACCATTCTGGAAGGCGTACTTTTAAGTAAAACCATGTTTAAACCTCTCTACTATAGGATCTTTATTGATGACATCTTTCTTAACTGGCCGCATGATGAAGCAAGCCTGCTTGGTTTCATTCAGAAGTTTTAATCATTTCCACCCGTCTATTGAGTTTTCGCGTGATTTTTCGCGCACATCTGTAAATTTTCTCGGAGTAATGGTCACTACTTCCGAAGGAAAACTCCACAAAGCAGTTCTGCAAGCCCACATACCGACACCAATTTCTCCATTTCCAGAGCAGCCACCTCAAACGTTGCAAAACAGGAATTCGTTATAGCCAAACTCACCTTTTTACGCGATTATGCTCTGACCGGACAGATTTCATGGAAAATAAAATAGGCCCAAAATTTCCCGAGTTGAACAAAATTATTCGGCGAAAATATTTGATGATGCCATAAGCCGAGCCGACCAGGTTAACCGTGCCGGCATGCTTAAAAGCAGCGAACGAAACGATAGTTCTGCCCAAACTGTTCTTAACATTTTCGGCGTCAGCTCCAAAGGTTTCTTCTATATTAAAACCACAGCACAACATCATAACGCAAAATGACCACCTTCAAAAAAAAAAAAATTCGCGGAAGCATATTGTGTAGTTTACGGATGGTCAAAGAACCTCCGCGACATAATGACATCATCCAAAATTGGTGCCCGTAAAGATACTGGATGCGCCCCTTGCATAAACCGCGCTGCAAAGTATGTGTGCACATGTAAACCACACGGAACGCCGCAAGCACGCCTTCTCACTTTAGTAGAAAGATTCGTGGAAAATTTTACTGTGACACCTACAATGTCGTTTACATGCTGGAATGCGGTGTTTGTTCAAAACACTATGTTGGTCAAACAGAAACTCCTTTTAGGATACACTTTTTATGTAGCCATGTAAATACCTTCCCCCGCCTGCGCGACTTGTGCGCATGCCAGGCCTCTTTCTTTGACCAAATGAAATCAACCACTCTTGTAATAGACGTGCAGCGAAGGACCTGCAGCGAAGTTTCGGGCATAGACCGAATCCCCTACTCTGAATCTTTAAACAACCACGTCACAGGTAGTGTGCTGACGGATTGGGTGCAACTCGTTTAATACTGAGCGCAGTTTTCTGCCCATGATAATCTCCGCCGGGCTCTTTCCAGTCGCTGAATGGGGGGTGGTATGTTGCTTGAATAAGAAGCGGGATACCTTGCACCGAGTGTCGTTTCCAGACAGTTTCTTCAACGCTTCTTTTACGTTCCTCACCATTCGTTCTGCTCATCCTTTACAAGCAGGGTGGTAAGGCACTGTAAACACAGAGCGGATGCCGTTAAGCTTGAGGAACGCTTGCATCACTCGTGAATTCAGTTACGTTGTCGGAAACCATAACATCTGGAACACCGTGAGTGGCAAACAGTGCGCGTAAAGCTGAGATTACAGCAGAAGTCTTCATGGACGGCATAATCTCCACTTCCGCCCGGTTGGAGAATGCGTCCGCCACAAAGAGAAAAACTTCGCCTTGTACTGGTCCAGCAAAGTCGATGTGCAACCGGCTCCATGGCTGATCTGGCATAACCCAGAAGTGAACTGGTGCTTTTGGATCACTTTGACGGTTTACTTGGCATCTGTCGCAGTGACGAACAAAATCCTCGATTTCCTTGTCCCTTTTTGGCCACCATATCAGCGATCTTGCTTGACTCTTCATAGCTGTCATGCCAGGATGATTTGCGTGCAAGAAACGAACATAATTTCTTGCTTCTTGAGGTATGACCACTCGATTGCCCCAGAGGATGCAATCCCGATGCAAAGATAACTCAGTCTTCCTCGTTTCAAAAGCCGCAAAATCATTCTCATAAACTGTCAGCCAACCAGAGAGAATGTAATTCTTCACTGTAGACAAAATATGGTCCCTTTTCGTAAGTTCCGCGATGTCAGACGCTTGTAAGGGTGGATACTCCACAGCGTCCAACAGCAGCACGTCACCGGGTGGTTGCGTCTCGTCTTCGCGCACCGGTACTGGAAGACGGCTTAATGCATCAGCGTTGCTGTTCCGGGGACCTGGTCGATGTTCCAAGGTGTACTCATATGCAGCCAAAAGTAGAATCCAACGAAGCATTCTTGGCGAAACCACTTCTGGAATGCGTTTCTCTCTGTTAAACAATCCCAGCAGAGGTTGGTGATCAGTCGTAATGATGAAGTTACGTCCAGCCAAACACAGGTGAAATGTTTTAGGGGCGAAGCTCCTTAGGGCATAGGCTAGTCCGGCGTCATTGTCGTTGTCGTAGCCACCTCTGGGTCTCAGAATGATCACGAGGCTCGCGCTCGCCCTCGGCGCGTGCCTCCCGGCGCGCGAGCTCTCTCACTCTTCCATCTGCTGTCTTGTGAGAGAGAGAGAGAGCGAAAGGCGGGCGTTGACTATGGAAACGCTCTTTCTTCGATGAACGCTCTACCAACTCGCAAAGAAGGAGAACGCGCCCTCACCCGCGAGAGACAAGCTTGACGCAGGCAGCGTTTTCTAACGAGTTTCTTGATTGAAAAATACCGACTGCTCGCGCTGGAGAACCGTGCACCGGCCACCCATATATATATATATATATATATATATATATATATATATATATATATATATATATATATATATATATATATATATATATATATATATATATATATATATATGCATTGGATCTTGACTTGCAATGAAGTGCCGGTGGGAGATTTCACTTGTGGGTAGTTGAACCATAAGGATTCGTAGCATGCGCGTTAACTAATTAATCCGGAACTCGGCACGATCTACGACGTGGGAGCGCAGGAATTTCATAAAGACCAGGAGCATAAATGACATCGCGTGTGTGACAGCATGAGTGGGAAATGTTACGGGTGATTTACGGTAACACAGAACGATCTCCAGCTTCGCCCACTCGTCATGGTTCACTTCGTGGAGATGCGTGGACTGATCAATAGATGGCGCGGAGGCGCTCGCTGCGGGCTCTAGTGTGATAGGAGAGCGCTAGATGGCGGCTGCGGATTCACAGCATATCCACGGAGTGAATGATGATGAGTGGGGCGAAGCTTCCGTCCGTCCGTCCGTCCGTCCGTCCGTCCGTCCGTCCGTCCGTCCGTCCGTCTGTCTGTCCTGTCCGTCCGTCCGTCCGTCCGTCCGTCCGTCCGTCTGTCTGTCTGTCTGTCTGTCTGTCTGTCTGTCTGTCTGTCCGTCCGTCCGGACAGATGAAGGGGCAACGGTAGCCACGGCTTATGTAAACGGTAACCACGACGGCTCACGACCAACGAAGAAAACACGGCTCCAGTACGAAAACGGAAAATCCCGGCTCGCGAATAAAAAATTTCTTGTATATATACACACAGTGCTTGTCACGTCTTTGATGATGTACTGGGCAAGATTCACGGAAGATTCACGGTTTTTACCGATGAACATCCGGAGCTTCGCCGACTCATCTTCGTTCACTCCCTGGATATGCGTGAATTTTTTTTATTCCATACACGATGGCTAAGCCCTCGTTGTCAATTCGCGCATGTTTTCGCTCGCTCGGTACGCGTTTAAGATGCGTATGCTATTGGGCGTTCTGTGCCATCTTGTACCCGGTGAGCCAGGACGGCTCCAATTCCAACAGGTGATGCGTCGCATGACAGAACAATCGGTTGCTTCAGGTCATACGAAATAAGAACTGCTTCCGACGACAACAAGTTCTTTAGGGCAACAAAGGCCTGGTCGTGTTGGCTATTCCAGCTCCAACCACTATTCTTGTCCAGCAAGCGGTGAAGTGGTTCCGCCACCTCTGCTTTTCCTTTTAGGAATCGGCTATAAAAATTAATGAGCCCAAGGAACGATTGCAATTCCTTCTTTGATGACGGCGTCGGTGCGTTCAGGATCGCGTCCACTTTGCTCGTAGACGGATGAATGCCCGTTACATCAATGACATGACCCAAAAACTCAATGCCTGTCTTGCGGAATTCACATTTTTCTTTGTTTACCCGCAGATGTGCGTTCTGTAGCCCGGTGAGCACTGTCTCCAGGCGTTCAGCGTGCTGTTCGAACGACTCTCCTGATATTAAGATATCATCTGGTTAACATTTGACTCCCGATATTCCTGCGAGCAACGTGTCCATAGTGCGCTGAAACAACCACTGCGCTACGGAAATCCCAAAAGGAAGTCTTCGCACTTTAAATAAGCCTTTCATAGTGTTTACAGTGAGGACTTCAGCTGAAGCGTCGTCCACAACAAGGCGTTGGTAGGCCTGGGCCAAATCCAGCTTCGTGAAATATTAGCTTGGCCCTAGCGTTGATAGCATGCATTTCATCAATTGTGGGCAACGGATAGACGCTACTTTGAACGGCCTTGTTCACCGTGCTGCGATAATCACCGCACAAGCGTATGGAACCATTTCGCTTTCTCACGACTACGATGGGGGTTGTCCATGTAGAAGACTGAACTGACTTCCACACACATTTTTTAACGAGCCTGTCTATTTCTGCTGCCACGTCATCTCGAAGGGCAAAAGGCACTGCTCTGCTCTTCAAAAACACCGGCTGTGCTCCATTTTTTTAGATCAGTGTGCACTGGGTCTTGAGTACATCCGAGAAGATCATTTGCAAGGACCTCTTGAAATTGCTCAAGCATTTCTGACTCCTCATATACTTTTTTTATTCCTTGAATTTAAATTCCTAAACCCTTGAACCATCTTCTTCCAAGTAGACTACTGCCTTGCTTGTTCACCACTAGCAACGGCAACTTGGCACATTTTTCTTTGAAACGCACTTCGACTATTGCTTTTCCCAACATCTCAAGTGGCTCTTTCGTCCAAGTAACAAGCTGCGTTCCGGTACTGACTAGTGGAATTTTGCCTGTGCGTCCTTCAATCTCTCGCCACGTTTCTTGACTAACGAGCGAATGAGACGCTCCTGAGTCTACTTCCATCTGCACCTGTTTCCCTTGGATCAGCACAATGGCAATAAACTTTTTAGAATCGTGAACTTCGCAAACAGAGTAAAGCTCTTCCACTTCGTGCAACGGTCTGCTTGCCTGGCTTCAGAGCCGGAGTTTGATTTTGCCTTCACGGCGATTCTTTTCTCATGCGACAAGCTCTAGCGATATGGCCTTTTTTCTTGTAGTAGTGGCATGACTCATAACGAAATTTGCAAGTTTTAGAACTGTGCTCACCGTTGCAGCGGTAGCAGACGCCATTTCTGGACGCAGCTGGTTCCCTTGGGCGCGTTTCATGGAAGGACGCGTCGCCTGGCAGTTAGCGTCTCTGAGGCTCTGTGTCCTGATTTCTCGTTGCTGTCTTTCAGTTGCTTTAGCTGTCACAGCCATGTCGTAGGCCACAGTAAATGTCAGGTTCATTTCTGCCAGGCGCTGCTGCACCGCCTCATTGCTGATGCCGAAGACGAAACGGTCGCGCATCATCTCGTCCATACGAAGCGTGTTGTCTCCGAAGCCGCAGTTTTCTGCAAACTTTCTGAGCGCTGTCACGTAGTCTGCGATAAAGAGGTGTTCAGATTATTTCTTGCTTCAGCGGAATTTTTATGTCAGGTGGACAAACGTCTCGTCAGAAAGTTCTGCAGTTAACCTTTGTTTTGTAAAATTTGGCACAGACCTCTAGGGTAAGAAAAGAATGGTATTTCACACGTGGAAAAAGCACTTGTGTGCATGTGCGTGTTACAAATTTTAAAGCCAGTACTTCTAGACTTAACGCAATGCACCCGCCCTTTTTTTTTTCGGGAGGGGGGGGGGGGGGTGTATTCTGCACCAGTAGCACTAGTAGGCCCATGGAAAGGCAAGTTCATGTCGCCAACGGCATGTTTTTGAAAAATCTCCAAACTTTGATTTTTTGGCAAATTCCTCTCGCTCCCCCTCATTTCAGTGGCCTTTCTACGCCAGTTTAACTGAGGAAATGAAGCTGAAAATATTTTTGCACAGTCTGCGAAAATTGTTTTCGAAGTAAAGGTAAGAAACGCACAATTACACGAAGCAATAGCTTCGTTAGAAAATTCCGGAAATGACAAATACCTCGAAATAGCAAAAATTAGCGAGCCGTCCAAAAAAAAAAAAAATATCATCACCGATTTTAAAGAGAAATTTCAGAAATAAGGAACTATGTCTCGTCAACGCAGTGCTGCAAAAATATGTTGCATTATGTCGTTATAAATGAGGAAATTAAACCCATTTTAAGACCTATGTACGTATATGGTATATAACGAAAATGCAGACGTTTTAATTATAAAATAACATTTTGATATATTTAATTCGTACTTCTCATTTTCTGATGTAGTAACGACAAGTGACTCGGTGTGCGTCTTTCTTATCGTTTTTGCGCACGAAAAATAACCTCTCTTTAAGTAACAGGACGAGATTCTGCGTCCTTGTCCATGCGGCGAGGTATAGCATGCACGCGAGAGCGTGTAAATTACGCAGGGTTCTTTTTCTTTTTTGATGGACTGGTTGACGAAGCTATCACTGCTCACAATGTGCACTTGCAACGTCTATCTGAAGCGCTTCTTTTATATAGACACGATGCGTGAGCCCACAGCCCGAGGAAAACGAGACGACATTACATCGTATCTTCGTAATAGTCATAAAAATTCTTCCGCATAGCTTAACTGCGAACTTGTTGCGAACGAACTTTTATTTTCTATTCAAAAGAAATATTAACTACGGAAACTTGAAAGGTCTCGTTAGTGGTCCATCAAGTGGCATATGAATACGTAATACTTTGCCTGAAAGCATGCGAGCATGTGTCGTTTTATGGGAAGGCTTTTAAAGAGCCCAGGCACAATTTCATGCTTTTACTTGAAACTGAACGACAAATTATAAAGAGAGAATGCGGAATGAAAGGTTCACGCCTATTTTTATTCATACGGTCATTTCACGCCAGGTGTCCCAGCTGTGGCGCTCGATAAAAATGAACTTCTTTCGAAAAATTCCACAAAATTACACGGAAGTCAGCCTTAATTCCACAGTACTTTCCCGAAATATTTAGAGCAGGAAAATTTTTTTAAGCCCGTGAGGGTCATTGAATTTCGCAAAACATCGGAATACAAGGCGCGAGAAAAACATTCCTTAAAATTGGCCAATGTTCCCATCGTTTTCAAATATCCATTTCTGTATTCTCAGGTCATTTATCTTCAATTATAAAAATGTTTCACACATTATGTTCATGTTCTTCGTTACTTAGGGCCGATGTGAAAATGCTAAAATTGCATCGCTTTTGCGAATTTTTTTTTTTTTGAAAGGAAGTTTTGCAAGGAAACGTGCAAATATTTTTGTACAACATTAAATAAGATGTACAATAGTGTAAAAAAATCATTTTTGACTATGTCCTGTGCACAGGCTCTGAAATAAATGCGTCCACTTGACAAAAACGCTGTTTCGTCCTATCTTTAGGTGTCAATTGCACCCTAAGGTGGTCCAAGAAAAAATTGCACAAAATGGCATGTAGTCGAGTAACGTGAGTGCTTTCGAAAGAATAAGTTTCGTCGAGGCAATTTTCGTATTATTTGAGAAAATTATTTTTCAATATGAGTCCCACCACTACCATTTCATTGCTCCTTGGTTCGCCTTCTGCTTATGGCATGTTGGCGGGAAATACAAACCAGCTTACCTTGCGTAAAATAATAGCGTGACCGTCGCTTGTGCTTTTTGTATCTTCTCTTTCCTACTTCAACTTTCTTTTCCTACATAAAAAGCGATACCCACACAGGGGTACCTTGCACGCTACGCTTAGGAACCACCGTGTCTCCATAATAAACAACGCTACTTTTTGCGTGCTGCTCTGACAATCAGAAAAAAAATATGCAGAAAAGCGTGTTTACTTGAGAAGTATTTTGGACATGCTCATCATTGGAAATGTATCCATTGCTCTTAGCCTATACCTAACTATTCGTGGAACAAACTGCGGGACTGAGCGCTTCTTTTCAGAACTGTCGTTCATTAAAAACTGCTTGCGCTCCACTCTTTGCGAAAGGAAGTTGAATGCCGATCGAAAGGGACCTGCTGAGATTTTCTTTCTTTCTTTCTTTCTTTCTTTCTTTCTTTCTTTCTTTCTTTCTTTCTTTCTTTCTTTCTTTCTTTCTTTCTTTCTTTTTTTTTTTTTGATGAAGCCGCGAATTTGCGAGGCTGAAATGCCGTAAGATGCCATTTTAAATGTTTGATAGCCTGATGTTTTAGCTTAGTGGTAATTTCCATCACTTGATGGTTTTTGATGAATGGATGACGTAGAGCAAGTCGTTCTTGTGTTCCGATTTGGTCACGAATTATGAAGTTTGAGTCCGACGTGGTTGGTTTTCCATATTCGATTTGAACGTAAAGGGAGATGATGGTACGTGACGAGCAACGAGGTTACGATGAACGAAGCGATGATAGCAGTGTCGGTCTCTTTATGCGACTGTCTCGCTTACAGAAAGCGCCAGAAGACGAAACATTTTTTTCGTGTAGCACTGATAGGAGCTTGTTTATTGAATTTTTGCAAAGTTAGATCGCATCAAAAAAAGGCTAAAAACTCCCCATTTCGTTTAGCCACCAAAGATCAATACTCATACAGTTAATTACCGTGACAATGATATATCCATACGGCTTCGAACCTCCAATGTACAACAAAAATAACATCAGCTTGTTTATATATGAATTTAAGCGTATAGTGCCGCTAAAACAGCTCAAAAAGCCGGAAGGTACGCACTCATACTAGATGACCAGTTGTGAACCTTGACCTCTTGTTTGCAGTGGATGCGGAGTGATGTTGACATTCCTCATCTCGTCCTCCTGCTGGAGTGTGCGGGAAAACAAGCTGAAAGAAAAAAAAAGAAGGAATTTGTGTTCACTCTTCGTGTATCTGCGAAGACCAGCCATCGCTTTAGGATGGGCCTACCACATTGTCGCGCAAAGTGGTGCAGTGGGTCTTTTGTTACTACAGCATAAAGGTCGCATGGAACCACGTTCCAGTCACAACGTGCCAAAACCGCGATATAATTACGAGGCAAGCCCCGTATAGACGAGGGCTCCGAAGTAATCTTGATCTCACCTGGGGTTCTTTAACGTACACCTAAATATAAGTATACGGGTGTTATTCGCGTTTCGCTCCCACCGAAATGCTGCCGCCGTGGCCGGCATTAGAACCCGCGACCTGGAGCGTAGCAAGCGACACCCCATAGCCACAACTTATGACTATGAGTTCAAGATGGCTTTAAAAAAATGTCTCAGTATTGTGTCGTGAGCTGCACCTAGCCATAACTGTACCTTCCGTGAGGGGTTTTGCCCAGAATTTCGTTTTTTTTTTGGGGGGGGGGGGGATGGAAGAGGGGGGGGGGAGGGGGTGTTATCAGAATGCGGGGGGTGTGGTGTAGGTAATGATTGGTTAGCTGTGAACTTTCGTAGTGTGTGGGGATCCACCTGTTGAAAGGGGGGTGGGGGGGTTGTAAAAATAACTGCCTACGGTAACTCACTGCTACACTTGAAAAGCATGATTACCTGGCGTTAGGCGCTATGTGGTTATACGTCACCCTTACGCTATTAGACACCGCACACTATCATATTGTTACAGCGCGTCAATGGCTCGAGAGAAGCGCGCAGAGAAAGGAAGAAGACGTTGCGTTGTTGATGCGATGGCGACCGCCTCGGTGCCTCGGCTTTGCTTACCCATTAAAAGCCCCTGAAACCCACGTGGTTCGTAACAATATCATACTTTCGGTTTTTCTCCATAAATGTAGTTGTTCAATCCAATTCAGCGCTATTTACTCAGGCAAAAAATTGCCTAGGTTGAAGGGACTAAATGCAGATTATCTCTGCCTGGCTAGGGTCCTTCTACTCATACATTTGCTCAGATGCAGTGCTACATAAAAATACAGTAATGATTTCTTTAGGAAGATGAACATATGAGACCAAAAGACAAACTACAGTGCAGAATGTAAAATACACATTGAAAGAAATGAGTGACTTCTACAAGTTTTACAAAAGTAAAAGAATATTGGAAAATAAATATAGGTGATAACATATTTAAGGCACAGTTCAAGAGGGTAAGCACATTTTAATACTTTTCTTTAGACTTTGTTTGGCGCAACATTGCCCTAAAAGCCCACGGATACAGCCATAGTTGTGGGGTAGAGTAGGTATTTTATATGACAAGGATTGCCTTCTATAGGTTGTCCTGAATAATGGTAGTCTAAATCTGGTAGAACGTAGATCATAGGGAGCACCACTTGAGTGGCAATGTCCCATATACTTGTAAAAAAAAAACGAAAAAAAAACGAGGGATTGTGTGACTGTATGTCCCATAGGTTGCAGGCTTTCTATGCAGCATACAGCCCTCTGTTGTAAAACTAATAGCTTAATATCCCAGAAGACGAAGAAATATTGCTATATACGGGAGGCAGGCGACCTTGTGAAAAAAGTTTTGGATGCTGACACTTTTTTTAATCATCTTCGAGTATTGGTGGCAAGGTGGATCACGCACAACCACATCAGGAAGACACAAAGTAGAGCTATATACGAGGAAAATCAATGCACGCAGCGAGGAAGCATTGTATTCCACTTTGATTTTGCTGAAAACTGGACTGTCGTGCTTCCTGATAAAGTTCAGGCATACCACTGGAAAAAGCAGCAAGTATCCCTCTTTACATGCATGGTCACAACGAGAAGATCTACGAAGAGTTTCGCTGTTGTTATTGACGATCTGAGCCACGACTCCGCTCAGGTCGGCACTAACAACAGCGACGCCTGCTTGGCTCTAGCGAAAGTGAAAGAATTGGTGGACGATAACCTGCCCATTTACTTTAAGGTGACATATGAGAGTGATGGAGCCGCCAGTCATATCAAAAATAGATATCAGCTTTCGAGTTTGGAAATAGCTGTTGTTCTTGTACCCAATGGGTAATCTGAGCAACTGGACACGGGAAAAACGCGTGCGATGGAGACGGAGGTCTCGTCAAGCATCAGGCAATGCTCAACAACTTGAGGACAAATCCTGAAAGTGCAATTCGGACAGCCAGAGTTAAAGAAGGAAGAGTGGATGAGAGTACTCGCGTTCCATGGAATTCAGTCTTGGCACGCCTGGCAGCTATCCACGTAAACGGAAGCATCTCCTGGCTTGTACGTGGCATGAATAGCCGGGTCTGCTTGGAAGGAGTTACGTGTTCATGAATGAAGAAATTTGAACTGTCTAATCAATCAAATAAAGGATTTCAGCCCAGAAACATGATTTAATGAAGTGGTTCTTCTTGACCTTCACAAGTTTTGCATTTTGCTAAAGAATATTTGGAAAGCGCTCTTTGCATGTTGCGTTTTTATCCTTTCTTTAGGGGAGGGGGGAATCTAAGCAACGCATCGAGTTCTTACTGCCTTTTTCCTGATGTAAAGGCGGAAAATATCTGTCTGCGCTCGGCTACCGCAGCCCATCAAAGAACCCAACGCGTACAAAACCGACCCCTAATCATTCATTATTGTGTCCCTCACGGCTAATATGCAGCGTTCAGACATAAATGACCAGGCACGTTATCATGGCAAAATTGAAAAGCGGTACGCGATCACAAATGTCAGAATCATCAGACATCCACGGTTCGCTGAGCCTTCCGTAGGGGTCTAATTCGACGGCCTGTAACTCCTAGCGGAACAAAATTATGCAATATGTTTTTAGTGATCATAAAAGCCAATGTGAAGGAGAATAAGTGCGCAAAGTTTAAAAAAATATCAAAAATGTTTTTTTTTAATTTTCAGAAGTTTCCAAGTTAGCCCGTCCGTATCTCTTTATTGAAAAGTCTTATAAGTATAAGCTCATGCAGTTCCAGAAACGAGTGCGCTTAGAACGCAATACGGAATTTTCGGCGCTCTGCCACAAGCCTTTCTTGAGATACAAGCCCGCAAATAGACAGAAAAGCGAATTCTGGGCCGATTTTGAGGATTTTTATAAAAATATCTACGCTACCCATGAAAATCACAAATAACTGGACGCAAGCAGAAGCATGCATATAATTACTTAAATTTCAGCCACCTTACCTTAATATACTTTGTGTAATTAATAACCAAAGTTGGCCAAAACAGAAGAGCAGCTAAGCGCGGCACTCCACCTCTTCGTCATTATTCACTCCCGGCGCTTCGAAAAAAAAATTGCTAGCAAAACCAATTGCGGATCTCTTCTTTGCCACTCATCGGGCAGCAATATATAAAATTTTGAAATAAATTTAAGAGGGTGACCAGCCATGCTTTGTTCCATCTTACGTGGAATCACCCAGCAACGGCCCTGCAGAAGGTGGATAGTGCACAACAGCGTCGGCACGACAGAATCCACGCTAAAGCACCGCCAGAGTGGTGCGCCCCCCACCCCCCTAATTTGTTAAAATTTGTAACACATTCGAAATATCTGACGCTTCTCCTCAACCCTCAGCCCCTTCCCCGCCAACTTCATTTTCTGGGGAAACCTTTGTGCTAGCTGATATAATGGAACCATTAAAGCTTATTGGGGCAGCGTGAAAAATTCTAAGGTGAGCACTTTTGAGGGGACGGGTGACGGGGGTCGCAAGGACAACGATGAAACAACCTTACATTCAAGCAGCTCAGCAGTAATGAGTGCCTGCGTATCTTTGGATGCTGAGATAGAGAAGGTGTCGCGGTGGCCGTCACTGAACTTCTCTAGTGGAGATCAGTGGTTGCCATGGCTGCGTCTGAAAGGAAAGCCTGCGTTAGTGTACCCTGCAGATACCAGCGCAACGGGATCTAATGGCATATTCGGCTGAGCGGCACCGGTAGGGTGGCGGTGGAGCAGAAGTTACGTCAAACACCGCGCGAAATGCGATTCTGCTTTGTGCCAGACGAACGACGAACGCGAAGTAATTGTCATTGAACGGGATGTGATTTAACCGTACACGTACAGGAATGGAGTCTTGATTGCGCGGCTCTCTTGCAACGCCGTCTGCTACAGTAGTGTCGTCTGCTATCGCGCACTACAGCAAAACAAGCATTTTTGCACCCTACAATGAACACAACGATAACTTTTTGTGTAAAAGTAAGTTTTCAGGAGCTAAAGGTTATGACAACAATACATATCACATCGTCCAACAAAAGTCAGGCAAGTCAGTTTCGTAGTTAATTTTTTTTTTGTAGATCAAGCGCACTTGTTTACATAATATATATATATACTATATTACAGCGTGTCGTTTGTAAAGTGACGCGACAAACAGAAATAAAACATTATATGTTACCATAATAAACACCGTTATGTTTCACAGAAATCTGGCAACAGCTTCCACAAAAAACACGCTAAAGTTACACAACACTGTGCAAAATTTGTTAAAAAGTGTGCGTTATTTATTGAATCATCCCAAATAACTTGTGCAAATATAAAAGCAATTCATACTGTTAGTAAGAAACCTTTCGTCATTGAGTTTCCGTACGTGTTTTTAGTATAGGTGGCAGTTGAAGCACAGCGGAGCCTTCGTCATAGGACGTTTCCGGTTTCTTCTGTTGTATTTTTTGGAAAAAAAAGTTGCTCCTGCTTTGCAACGTCACTAACATTGACAAATATCAGAAACAAAGCAAAATTAGTCTTCGAGATGTACTTCAATCCAAATAAGACTTGTAGTCTTCGTTATGTCATCTGGGCGTCAGAAATGTGGACTCCGAGACTTTTCCAAGCATGAGCCACGGAGAGCATGCACAAATTTTCGAGGCTGTTGCAGAGAGCCGTCATGTTCACTCCTCGATGCTGAACCGCCAACATTTCTTCAACACATCTCCACAACCACGATACTAACAGCTCGAACTGGGGAAAAGCAGGAAGCAACTCGATTCATTAAAGAAATAATAATAATCATCATATTTCAGGGTGGTCGTGGTTGGGCGCTCACTCCGGGGCTATACTGGCACTAGCGACTCGCCGGGCTTGGTCAAGCGGAGCTATTTGGCTCGCCATTTCCTACTTCACAAGCCATGCCTCCCATTGCTTGTTAAGCATGCACTGTTCGAATTGATTCGTTACTATGATGAGTTATACCAATCAAATATGGGCGTATCATTGTGCTAACTCCTGCTACGATTCTCGAATGCTTACCACAGAAGGTACTGAAGGTGGAAGAGGGCTGAGGGGGCAGGATGAACGGATTTAAACGCGTCTAACGTTCATCTCGAAATCTCATTGTCAAGTTGCGTAGCAGACGACGAGCCGTTCGTCGTCTGCTACTCGGTCGTCATCGAATTCGTCTGGTACGAAGTTGCGTGGAGTTAACGGACCCTTCCTTGCCCTCACCCGCTTTCCCGTACTTTGAAGTATAATCGTGCACCACCAACCCTGGTATCCAGACCCTAAAGGCAGCGAGTGAGCACAAAACGTAACCCTAGAATGGGAGTTTTACATGGCCTTCAAGACTAGCCCGTCCTAATCTCAAAGTTAAAAATACAGATCAGCGATAAATGCGAGTCCGCACCGTTTCTTAAAATTTCACGCATAAAACAAAATTAACACTTCAACTACTTGGCGAAGTCCATTCCAATAATGCAGGCGTCGCTGCAGCTGTTACGCGATGCCACCAGTGGGCGGAACAAATCTGCGGGAAGTTTAAACGGCGAAAAACTGCCTCCCGTCCGTCGCATTGCACGAGCTTAACACTGCCGCAAGATACAGTATTATTTAACATGTATTGATGTGGGGCTCACAAACTGACTGATGTAAATGCCGTTAAAATACAAGAATGACGCGGGCAAGAAAGGATCGACGTGGCGACCGCCGTCGTAATAACGAAAGCTTGTTAGTTTCTAAAGAAGTCGAGTACTGTGACAGGTGTTGGTGCCCGTCGGTGCCCATAATCGTGCGCGTAACTGTTTGACGTTCTTCTTTCTAAGAAATCTTTTTTTTTTTTTTTCAGAGTTGCGAACCAACGGCTGCGCTGCGTCCTTTGGACAGACGGCACGAACCCCACAACACGTCTTCTGCAACAATAAAAGTTATGTGTGTAGTATACGAAAGTCAGGGCAACAACCGTCCTTTTTAACTCGTGTAGAGAGAGAGAGACTGAGCGAGAGAGAGAGAGAGAGAGAGAGCTGATGGGCGGAAGGAAGGGAGGTTAACCGGAAGGACAAATATCCAGTTTTCTACCCTGCACTGGGGAAGGGGTAAGGGGAGATAGAAAGAGGTGGAAGAAAAAATAAATAAATAACTCGAGTAAAAAGCAAATTAAAAAAACCAGGCGATTGCAAAGAGAAACACCTATCAGGTTCTGAAAAATATAGTACAACGCATTGTTTCTCGTGGTGCTATCTCGGGGGTGTTCAGACAAAGACGCACCGTTTTCCGTGAAATTTTTGTACGAGGTGGGCAAATCCCTTTTCATAAAGAAGTCCATAGTTTTGCTAAATTCGGAACAGATTTATATAACACAAATTACATTTCTGTACAGGTGAAAAACAGCAGTCTCGCGTGTTACAGACGCTGCCAATTTGAAGGGCTAAAATTAAAAAGAAAGCGAACGCACTGTACCCGCAAAAGTCCCCCCTCGGTCACTTAACACCAATAGTACTATGTCCCGAGTGAGCTAAACAACTTATGTTGCCATACACACCGCAATTTTGTTTTTTTTTCGGAAATAGAGGTACTGATTTTTAAGCAACTACCCGTCTTGGTAGCTTAGCGACTAGCGTGCTGGTTTGTTAAGCTCGAGGTCGCGGGATCGAATCCCGGCCACGGAGACCGTATTTCGACGAGGGCGAGACGCAAAAAACACACGTGTATTTAGATTTAGGTGCTCGTTAATGAACCCCAGGTGGTGGAAATTACGTCGGAGACCTCCATTATGGGGCGTGGCTCAATATCACATTAAGGTTCTGGCACGCAAAAACCCCATCAATTTTTGCGATGTTGACCCCGATTTCGGGAGTGTTCTTTCACTAGTTTGCCTAAGGCAAGGAAGCTGAATGCAACTCTGTCGAGCCTCCGAAGGGTGTTCTCTAAGTGAAGTTAAAAAAATGTAGGATCACACGACATATTCATATTGTTAGAATATCCCAGAGATGCCAAACTGCAGATATATAGTGCATATTAAAAAAGATTCAAAGGTATTTTTCAAGAATTAGACATCGCCGATTTTTATGCAGAATTCGAGTAATACGGAAGCGTGCCTCGTAAACGTAGCGCCGCCAAAATATATTGTATTTTTTAAAATTCTAAATGCGAAAAGTGAGCCCATCCTGACACTTCCGTACGGTCATCCGAACGATGTGCTGTGTTCAAATAATAACCTTTGCGACCTACTAACCTTTTTTTTTTCATTTCGTCATAGTTAATCCTTATGTATCGAAAGCAAGTGTGTTCGAAACATAGACGCAATTCCATCGCGTGGAAGAATTTCATGACTAATATGAAGATTTTAGTGAAAACTAAAAATATTCGGGTCCCATTTTCCGATTGCCCCCCTCATACGTACCAAACCGCCTCACCCACTACAGCGGCGACGTCACATTATGATCCCCTAGGCTCTAGGCTCATAGATTGCTTTTTGGTCAGATGAAGCACTTGATACAGCAGCTGTAGATGAAGCTTATGACCAAAGATATATCCTCCGACTACACACACACACACACACACACACACACACACACACACACACACACACACACACACACACACACACACACACACACACACTCTCACACACACACACACACACACACACACACACACACACACACACACACACACACACACACACACACACACACACACACACACGAAGTGCTGTACGCGCTCTCGCTTTCCTGCTGCCTCAACGTATTGACACGGATACAGGAGCACTATCAGTTTAAGGTAAATCATTCCCTGACTCACAATGATGACGTCGACACACTACGATATGAAACCACTTGGGTTCCGTGCGGCCGTTCCTGCCTGGTATTCCGCGGCAAAAGCTTTGCGCGAGTATACAGGCGACACGTGGCAGTGTAAATTGCAATAAGATCCCTATAAAATGTCACGCAAGAAAAAAATTAAGCTTCATTCTGTTCGCAGTGCTTCGCTGTATCAACTCTTTCAGAATGACTTTCGGTTTTGGAAAGCTTTGATGCACACAGGCACGTGAAGCGCGGCATCGTATGTTCAGCACTTCCATCGGCTCGCAGACTAATTAACTGCTGTGTGCCTTGCAAACTAGTCACATACTTGAGGGATTCTCTTTCACTTTTTTTATTTGTTTTCCGCCGATTTATTTTCTTTTTTTTGGGGGGGGGGGGAGGGGGAGGGGGGGTGTATTCTGCACCAGTAGCACCAGTAGGCCCACGGAGAGGCAAGTTCATGTCGCCAACGGCATGTTTTTGAAAAATCTCCAACCTTTGATTATTGAGCAACTGCCTCTCGCTGACCCTGATTTCAGTGGTCTTTCTTCGCCAGTTTAACTGAGGAAATGAAGCTGAAAATATTTCTGTACAGTCTGCGAAAATTGTTTTCGAAGTCAAGATAAGAAATGCGCAATTACACGAAGCAATAGCTTCGTTAAAAAATTCCACGAATGACAAATCCGTAGAAATAGCAAAAATTAGCAAGCTTCATGCCAAGCCGTCTAAAAATAATAATCATCACCGATTTTAAAGAGACCTGTATACGCATATGGTATATAACGGAAATGCCAGACGTTTTAATAATAAAATAAGATTTTCATATATTTAGTTCGTACATCTCAATTTCTGATGTAGTAACGATCAGTGACTCGGTGTTCGTCTTTCTTACCGTGTTTACGCACGATATCGTTAACCCTGGAAGTAACAGGCCGAGATTCTGCATCCTTGTCCATACGGCGAGTTATAACACGCACGCTAGAGCGTGTAAAGCATGCAGGGTTCTTTTTCTCTTTTGATGGGCTGGTTGAGGAAGCTATCCCTGGTCACAATGTGCACTTGCAACGTATATCTGAAGCGCTTCTTTTATGTAGAAACGATGCGCGAGCCTACAGCCAGGGAAAAACGCGACGACGTTACGTCGTATCTTCGTAATAGTCATAAAAATTCTTCCGCATAGCTTAACTGTGAACTTGTTGCGAATGCACTTTTACTTTCTATTCAAAAGAGATATTAACTATGGCAATTTGAAATGTCTCGTTAGTAGTCCATCAAGTGGCACTGAAGAAAGCTTTCTTAGCGTTAGTCATGTTAGCCCACATTAGAGCACTGCACGGGCCCGGCCCGGCCCGCGGGCCGGGTAGGGCCGGGTATGTAATTGTTGGATCGGGCCCGGGCCGGGCCCAGGCCTGGGTCAGGCCCGAATCAGGCCCGGGTCCCATACGTGTCGGTAATGGCGCGTGTACGCTTTTTGGTTTTGTTGTTTTTTGGGATTTAACGTCTCGAACCTAGTCAGGTTATGTGAGACGCCGTAGTGGAAGGCTCCGGGTAATTTAGACCACCTGAAGTGCATCAGCGTGCACTGAAATCGCACGATACAAGAAGTCTAGCATTTTGCCTCCATCAGTTAGATGTAATTTCGGGAAACTGCCTCACAAGTTCCTGCCATTATACTGAGTGAAATACGCTATTGCGTACCGTGTATCAAAAGAAATGGTAGTCAGCGAGCACTGCGGCAAGCGCGAAGCAACGGCACACTGCCCAGATTAGTGCATATAAGATGTACTCATCGGTATCATGGGAAATATTTCGAGTATGCAGCTACGCTCGCATGCCCGCCACGCCTGCTTCCGCCTTCGTGTCTCTGTAGACTGGTCAACGCGACTCGTGAGTCATTAATACCTGAGGAGCTGCTTTTCCTGCAGTTTAAGCGCAAGAAGCGAAGCGACTCTGGTCACAGGCTCGCCGATCCACGCAGATGTTGCTGATTTTTGTGATAGCAAGGCAGTTGCAAATATTTATGATTTGGGAATTAGCAAATCAGAACTAGCATTTAAGTCGGATGCTCATCATATCGAGTATGTTTTTGCTGATTCTCACGGCCACCTTCGTCTTCGTCACACTTCGTCAGTAATTCATGTTTCCTCATTCGTCAGAGCACAAGTGTCCCCATGGCGCTCAAAAACGTGGAGGCGCTCCCGAGACAGAAGTGAGCAAGCACCTAAGGAAGGTGATAATCAAGATGATTTACTGCAGTACCCTTTGTAACAGGCGGGTGTATTGGCACCCTTTACCGCATAAATATCTAAGGGCTCCAGCGACACCCCGTGTGGACGAATTTTTCATCCCTTCAAGCTTCCATCTTCCCTCGAACTTCTGCCGCTTTTAGATTTTAACGGTTAAGTAACACACATCGAAAGGGGAGACATGAGCCCCTCCTCTAGTAAAAAAAAAAAAAAAAAAAAAAAGAACGTATGGCAGCTCCGCTGCTGTGAAACCTCAGGACGTGCGTAGCACGGGTACCCAGCGATTCCCATTCGTAGAGTTCCCACTGCTGCGTTGACCAAAGCGTTACTGGCGTCAATGTTTGTGGTAAGCAAGTAAGGTTTCCCCGGCACGAGTAGAATTTGTAAGGCAGATTCGTTAAGTCGGTGTGCGACATGTGCGCTACTTTTTTGTTGACATTTATCGGCTGCGGTGTCACCGTCGCGTGTTAAATGTACCACGATCCAAAATCGTGACGCGGGTAGCTCGGTGCGTGCGCTAACATAAGATGATTATAGTGGGTAATGCAGGTTTTGCGGAAGCTATAGGTACAGAGGCATAGACTGAGTATTCTGTGCCGCACTTGAGATGCTTAACACCCTACATGTTGAAACAAAAGCAGAAGGGCCCAAGTTCATTTATATGATGGAACACATACCTTATTTTTTTGACTGAACAGTTGACACCTTCTGAAATGAAGCCTATACTGAAGCAATAGAACATGCCTGATCCGCGTGAAATGTCCTACGTGGGCGCTACCCTTCTCAGAAGTTTGCTTTTTCTCTACCTTCCGCATTTTCCTGCCCACCGTATTCACCGCTTTTTCCTTTCTGGCACACATCGTCTCCAGCGTCACAGCCGCTAGCTGCAAGACTGCAACCACGACTGCGAGCCACAGACAGCCAGACTTCGCTCCCCTGTTCGCACAGAGGCCTCCGGCTCTCGGCGGCAACCAACTCTCCCGACTCCAGTCATTGCGTGGGATAGCGCTCCGGACACCCGACCCGCCGCGTTCGACGGGGAGCGCTTAAGAAGCTAACGGCTAGTTCAGTTCGGCGCTCTAATAAGCACTTATTTCGGAAGCCCTTAGTCCGGTCTTGATTTAAGGTCTAACACTTTCACAGACCGAAGACGTTCACACAAAGGCGACGAGATACGCATCCAAAGCGAACAGCGAGGACGGTATCTCGCTCGCTAACGCGTGTGGCTTGATTTGACACATCTATGGCACTGCGGTGGCGGTGAATCGGCGAACAAAGGTGCGTGAGAGGACTCCCTTCTTTTTAGCACGAAAATGTAGCGTACGTTGGGGACAGTTGCCTACCGAGGAGTCGAAACGACGGGTTTAATAAACTCAGCCTGGCGAATCCTCCCAGGAGTAGTTAGAGCGCGTTTCTCTCTCTCTCTCTCTCTCTCTCTCTCTCTCTCTCTCGTTGCATTGTGCAATAAACGAAGTTTGCAGGATAAGTTCTGCGCTATTTACTCAATAGTCCCGGCAATTAATGTAAACTCAATTATAAATGTCCGCCGTTTTTCCACTTTATGTGGGCCTTGTATGTTGTAGTCGTTCTTTGAAATGAAATAAGAACATTGCACGGTTAGCACTGCGTGTATGATACAGCCAGGTATGCCTCCTCATATATCCCCCTGCAATTCCTTCGCAAAAGTGTTACGGGCGAAGGTAAACACAGTACCAGTGCAAATCGCGACACTGTCAGGAGTTCTCACAACACTCTCCAGAAACTATCTTGAGTGCGGCTGATATCTTCACTGTAAGAGAAAATTGGACAGTGCCTCGTTTATGCTCAAGGAATAATTGGTTGAATTGGGCCGGGCCGGGCCGAAACCTTTCGGGCCCGGGCCGGGTACGGGCCGTATTTAAAAACACCGGGCCGGGCTCGGGCGGGCCGGAGCACGGCGCTTTCGGGCCGGGCCGGGCCCGGGCCGGAAAAAGTCGGCCCGTGCAGTGCTCTAGCCCACATCTTACTATCTCTTACATGAATACGTAATTCTTTGCCTGAAAACATGCGAGAATGTGTCGTTTTATGGGAAGGCTTTTAAAGAGCCTAGGCACAATTTCATGCTTTTACTTGAAACTGAACGACAAATTATAAAGAGAGAATGCGGAAAGAAAGGTTCACGCCTATTTTTATTCATTCGGTCATTCCACGCCAAGTGTCCCAGCTGTGGCGCTCGATAAAAATGAACTTCTTTGGAAAAATTCCACAAAATTACACGGAAGTCAGCCTTCATTCCACAGCACTTTCCCGAAATATATTGAGCAGGAAAAATTTTTTATGCCCGTGATGGTCATTTGAATTTCGCAAAACAGCGGAAAACAAGGCGCGAGAAAAACATTCCTTAAAATTGGCCAATGTTCCCACCGTTTTCAAATATTCATTTCTGTATTCTCGGATCATTGATCTTCAATTATAAAAATGCTTCACAAATTATATTCATGTTCTTAATACTTAGGGCCCAGGTGAAAATGCTAAAATTGCATCGGTTTTGCGAATTTTTCCTTGAAAAGCAGTTTTGCAAGGAAGCCTGCAAAATAGTCTAAAAAATTATTTTTGACTACGTACTGTGCCCAGGCTCTGAAATAAATGTGTCCACTTGACAAAAACGCTGTTTTCTCCTATATTTAGGCGTCGATTGCACCCTACGGTGGTGCAAGAAAAAATAGCAGAAAAGGGCATGTGGTTGAGAAACGTAAGCGCTTTCGAAAGAGTAAGTTTCATCGAGGTAATTTTTGTATCATTTGAGAAAGTGATTTTTCAATATGAGTCCTACCACTGCCATTTCATTGCTCCGTAGTTCGCCTTCTCTTTATGGCGTGCTGGCGGTAAATACAAACCAGCTTACCTTGCCGCGCAAAATAAAAAGTAGCGCGACCGTCCGCTTGTGGTTTTTCTATCTTTTCTTTGATACTTCAACTTTCTTTTCCTACATAAAAAGCGATAACAACACAGGGGGACCTTGCACGCTAGGCTTAGGAACCACCGTGTCTCCATAATAAACAACGCTACTTTTTGCGTGCTGCTCTGACAATCAGAAAAAAAAAAGATATGCAGAAAAGCCGCGTGCCCTCCGCAAGACGCCGTGTGTGCACGGCCTGCTCCTGCATGGCAATCAGTGAATGCTGCGGACTTCGGCTTCTACACAGAACCCCATGGTTCAGTGTCGCCCCGCTCCAGTGGCGCACCGACGGTGGGGGTTTCGGGGGTTGTAACCCCCCCCCCCCCCCCCTTGAGGCCAAAGTAACCCCCCTCCCAATCCGTAACTGCTCCTATATCCTAGAAGAATGTGGCGCTAATGTCTCTGCAAAACGCCGAAAAAAATAATAAAAATGATCATCATCATTGATGTTACTATTATTTGGCATTTTATTTACTTTGTTACACACGCAACAACTCTGTAATCGCATGCCCGGCCCTTCGTGAAAAATTACCCCCCCCCCCCCCCCCTGGCAGACATCCTGGGTGCGCTACTGCCCCGCTCGACGAGGCCCGATAGCCAGCAGCATTGCGACTTCAACAGCCGCTATCGACGACCCCGGACGGATTATTATGAGGAGGTCAGAGGTGTTGGACGTGGTTCTTATCCTGACGCACCTGTCTACTTTGAAGAACCGTTTGTGCGTCGACGCCCGCCTTACACTATGTGCTACAACTGTGGCGCACCCGGCCACATAGCACGGTTCTGCGAATACCGACAGCCACCTCGATCCGGGCGGCCTGCTAGCGGATTTTGGAGAAATGACCGACGGGACCCCGGAACACGATGGCCAGCCCACGTGACACCGGACAATAACTTCTGGCAAAGAAGGTTGCGAAACGTTTCACCCGCCTCCGATAGGAGCTTGACTCCACCGCCAGCGCCTCGGCCACGCCGTTCTCTATCTCCACGGCGGCGCCTGCCGTCGCCACCTCCGGGAAACTAACAAGCGCGGCCGATGGGGGTGAGGCCGCTGGGAATTCGCTGCACGAAGGTATACCTCCTCCCGTTTTTATGATAAAGAACAAGGTGCGTGTGCTTGTTGATGGGGTGCCCACAATGGCTTTAGTAGACACTGGTGCGACTATTTCGGTGATGAGTCTCGTCTTTAAACAGGCACTACGTCGCAAAGTAATGTTTCGGTGGGATCAGGCGGGAATGTTTGTAGGAGACGGTGGTGAATCACTGTGTCCCGTTGGCACGTGTACTGTTGATGTACTCTTGGGTGGTCGATTTTTGCTACGGAATTCGTAGTCATCTCTTGATGCACGCACGGCGTGATTTTAGATATTGACTTTCTGAAGCAGTGTGGAGTTACAGTTGATTGCCAAAGTGGCGAATTGTTAGTACACGGCGATCTTCCTTCTGGACTCCTGGAGAACAGCGATCCCTATTACGAGAGTACCTTTTCTATCTGTGAAGATACCGTCGTGCCTGCCTTATCAGCTGTCTGTGTTCCAGTTGCTTGCACCAGCTTTCCAGCGGCAATGTTTGAGGCCACAGTGGAGCCTATTCATTTAACCTGCGCTGAAAAGAACATCATCATCCCCCACTGCCTTGTCCCAGTGGAACATGGGCATGCTGGTTTGTGGACCGTGAACTACTCTGCGGAACCTACGATACTTCCTGACGGCTTGCAACTCGCCACCTTCGGACAAGATGAATTTTTCGCGGTGGCCACGGTTACAGACGGAACTACTTCCGGTAAAGAGACAAGCATTGGGCCTACCGATTCACGTGTTGTTCGAATGATCAATCAATCGCTTAGCACGAGTGAGCGCAATGCTTTGGCCAGTGTGCTTTCAAGGCACCTACCTGTGTTCGACTTCGTGCAAAACGCCAATGCTTCCACAATCCCAGCGTCTCGCACGTGCCACAGGATCAATACGGGCACGGCACATCCGATCAGGCAAAAGCCTTATCGGGTTTCTCCGTCGGAAAGAAAGATTATTAATGAGCAGGCTCACGAAATGTTAGGGAAGGGAATCGAGTAGTCCTTGGGCGGCGCCAGTGATACTCGATCGTGAAGAAGAAAGATGGGACATGGAGGTTCTGCGTGGACTATCAACGCCTCAGTGCGGTCACTAAAAAGGACGTCTATCCGCTTCCTCGTATTGAAAACGACATCGACTGCCTGCACTCAGCATCGTATTTTTCGTCGGTGGATTTGCGGTCAGGATATTGGCAGATCCCAATGGATCCGGCGGACAAAGAAAAAACGGCGTTTGTGACCCCTGATGGACTCTACGAGTTCAATGTAGTGCCTTCGGGGTTTGCAACGCGCCCGCAACGTTCGAACGGTTCATGGACACGATTCTACGCAGCATGAAATGGGAAATTTGTATGTGCTACCTCGACGACGTTGTCATTTTTGGTCGCACATTCAGAGAACACAATAAGCGTCTGGATGTTGTCCTTACCTGTATCAAGAACGCTGGATTAGCCTTGAATTTAAAAAAAAAATAGCCATTTCGGTGAGCGGCAAGCTTTGGTTTTAGGTCATCTTGTGGATAAAGACGGTATACGACCTGATCCACAGAAGACGAAGGCAGTCAAGGCGTTCCAACGACCGCGTTCTGTGAAGCAGCTGCGCAGTTTCTCGGGACTATGTTCATACTTCCGCCTCTTTATTAATCGATTTGCTGACGTTGCTTACCCAGTGATCGACATGCCTTCTCCGAAAACATGCACCGTTCCGCTGGACTGCAGAGTGCGACGCTTCTTTTCGGCAACTCAAGTTTCTTTTGACGTCACAACCACTTCTACGGCACTTTGACTCCTCAGCACCGACCAAAGTTCACACAGATGCTAGCGGTGTGGGTATCGGTGCCGTACTCGTCCAGCGACACGCTGAGAAAGAACTCATTATCGCTTATGCCAGCCGATCACTAAGCAAGCCTGAGTGTAACTACACCGTAACTGAGCAGGAATGCCTTGCCGTCGTCTTTGCAGTTCAGAGGTTTCGTTCTTACTTATACGGTCGACACCTGATTGTTACGGACACCACTCCCTCCGCTGGCTTGTAAATCTGCGCGATCCATCTGGCCGATTTGCACGCTGGGCCCTCAGACTACAAGAGTACGACTTCGCTGTATCGTACGAGACTGGTCGGCGTCACGCTGATGCAGATCGTATTTCGAGAACGCCACTGCCGTCCACAGACTGCGATGCAGACAATTTTGACAACTACCTGGCTGCCCTCACACCTGCTTTTCCCGACCTGGACAAGTTCAAAGCTGAGCAGCGCAAGGACCCCAGTTTGCAGACATGCTTTCAAGCCACGGAAAGCTCTACGCCGCCTCGCCGTTTTTGTGTTCGCGACGGCTTACTGTACAAGAACCACACAGCAACTGGTGCACAACTCGTGCTGGTGGTTCCGGAAAACCTCCGCACTTCTGTCCTGCTAGCCATGCATGATGACCCTACTTCAGGTCATCTGGGATCAACAAGGACACTGTACCGGGCCAAGGAACGTTTTTATTGGCCGAGAATGCGTCAAACTACCGAACAGTACGTCGCCAGCTGCCCCACTTGTCAGCGTTATAAGCATCCCACGAAAGCTCCCGCCGGTCAACTACAGCCTTTATCACCTCCAAGCTCCCCCTTTGAGCAAGTTGGCATTGACCTGCTAGGTCCTTTCCCACGATCGACCGCAGGAAACCGTTGGATAGTCGTGTGCGTTGACCATCTCACCCGGTACTGCGAGATGGCCGCCATTCCATCGGCCACGGCAGCCACTGTCTCGCTTTTCTTGCTGCGTTCTGTTATTCTTAGGCCACCTCGAGTCATAATCAGCGACCGTGGACGTCAGTTTACTGCGGACGTGGTGGAGCAGCTCCTACGCTTATGTGTTTGTACCTTTCGGCATTCCACTCCTTACCACCCGCAAACGAATGGGCTCACAGAGCGTGCCAACCGTACATTTACCAAAATGCTTGCGATGTACATTGCATCAGAACACAAAAACTGGGATGAGATTCTACCGTTTATAACGTATGCGTTCAACACAGCGAGGCACGAGACGACTTGCTACAGTCCCTTCTTTCTCCTCTACGCCGGTCCACCACGTCATACGCTAGACACCATCCTTCCTTTCTCGTTTGCTGATGACTGTTCCATGGCAGAGATTCTCTGTCGTGCCGAAGAGGCTCGTTGGCTTGCTCGTCTACGGACACTCGCTGCTCAAGACTCATCAAAGGCCAGATACGACTGCCGACACCGCCCCGTTACCTATGTAGCTGGTAACCTCGTGTTGTTGTGGACCCCAATGTGGAAACACGGTCTATGCACGAAACTTTTGGCAACTTATGATGGCCCGTTTGTGATTACTGACCGCCTGAGTGAGGTGAACTACACGATCGCCCGCCTCACCGCTATTGGCCCGGACTCAGGTAACGCATGTCGCCCGGCTCAAACCATACGCCCAACGAGGCGCCAACTGACTCGCCCGGCGGGCTTCGTCTGCGTGGGGAGGAATGTCACGGCGCTTCTCGAAAGCAAGGTGGAGGATAGAGAAGAAGGGGAAGAAGATGAGTTCATTCCCTGGCCTCACTCCATCCGGTTGTTCGGCTCGGAGCCTCCTGAATAAACGTCACCTCTTAAACGACTTCGGCCTCGTAACAGTACCATACTTTCGGTTTTCCTCCATAAAAGTTGTTCAATTTAATTCAACGCTATTTACTCAGGCAAACAATTGCCTAGGTTGAAGGGACTAAAGGCAGATTATCTCTGCCTGGCTAGGGTCCTTCTACCCACACATTTGCTCAGATGCAGTGCTACATAAAAATACAGTAATGATTTCTTTAGGAAGATGAACATATGAGACCAAAAGACTAAGTACAGTGCAGAATGTAAAATACACATTGAAAGAAATGAGTTACTTCTACACGTTTATACAAAAGTAAAAGAATATTGAAAAATAAATATAGGTGATAATATATTTAACGCACAGTGCACGAGAGTAAGCACATTTTAATATTTTTCTTTAGACTTTGGTAAAACCTTGTTCTAAATGTCCACGGATATAGCCATAGTTGTGGAGTAGATTAGGTATTTTATATGACAAGGATTGCCTTCCATAGATTGTCTTGAATAATGGTAGTCTAAATCTGCTAGAACGTAGATCATAGGGAACATCGCTTGGGTGGCAATGTCCCATACACTTTTCAAAAAAAAAAAAAAAAAAGAACGAAGGAGTGTGCCCTACAGGTTGCAGGCTTTCTATGCGGCGTACAGCCCTCTGTTGTAAACCTAATAGTCTACCTAGGTTAGTTTTTCATGTCGTGTCCCTAATTAAGAGACAATAAACTAGATGTGAATGAACTAACATGTAATATACTAACGAGTTCACATATATACTATAGCAATGAACTAACGAGTCTCGGTATACTTCGATGTCACATATCTTTAGCTTTCATATTTTCTTAGTTTTCGCCCCTCGCGTTGGCGTGTATGCGCGGTAGTGTGCCTATGCATTCGTGCATGTTAGTGCTTTTTCTTATTCCCGTCCTTTTGCTTTGTATTTCCATTTGTTTTTGTAAGCTTTCCTTGAGCTATGCTTTTCTCATTCAAAATTTGATTACGCCGTGTCATTCGATCAAAGCACTATTAACCGGGTGCAGCAGGGCAGGACTTTTAAATATCATTAAGGCCTCGCGCTCGTCTACCTTGTAGTTAAGCCTACTCATTATGTTTTCCACTGCTATTCTCAGCCTGTCCCTGACTCGCGGTGGGACTTTGCCTGTCTGCTTGGAACATGCCTGGGGCTCGAACACAAGCCGCTCCAGGATCCTTCTACCAGTCTAAGTGCGCAGCATTCTCTGATATTGCGATTCTGTCGCCGCTTCAATGAGCTCGTCTAAGGTGTTGGACACCCCTAAACTTAAGATTTTGTTCGTTGATGTGTTTGGGGGAAGTCCGAGAGCCGTCTTGATCCCCTTCTTAATAATGATCTCGACCTTGTCTTTCTCTGCTTTGGTGAATTTCAGGTAGGGGGCTACATATACGATCCTGCTAATTACGAAAGATTGCAGTAACCATAGGAGGTTCGCTTCCTTCATACCCGAATGTTTGTTTGCTATTCGCTTGAGTAATCGGCACGTCTGGCTGGTACTCGCTTCCAGTCGTTGGATCGTCTCGGCGTGCCCGGTGCATCACGAGGGCAGGCGAAAGGACAGAGCTGAGGCGTTGCAGAAAAGCCTGGAAGGCAGGCAGGATGTGACTTACACGGACGCGGCCGAATACAAGCAAGGCAAAGTGTACGCAGCCGTAATTACACGCGAAAACGGAGGCCCTGCCTCGTGCTGTAGCGTCGGACATTTAGGAGCAACGGAGGCGGAAGGAGTCGCCATTGCGCTGGCTTTGACTATAAAGAATGTGAGAGTTATTTTTAGTGATTCAAAATCTGCAATAAGAAATTTCGATGCGGGCAGGACCTCCACCGCAGCTGTACACATATTAGCCGTCGGACAGCCCCCGGCAGAACAGGTTTCGCTAATCTGGACACCGGCTCATCAGGGTTTGCGAGGGAACGAGAAGGCGCACGCCCTGGCCAGAGGATTCACTTTCCGGGATTCCAGCGCTGTCTCGACAACACCCCCAAGCGAGGAACCCCTACAGACCGCTGACGAACTGAGCACTTTTCAAGAAATTCTTAACCATTATAAGCTGGGGCGTAAGACTTACCCGAGAGCGAATAAGAACCTTTCCAAAAGCGAGGAAGTTATGTGGAGAAAGCTGCAAACAGGAGTATTTCCGAACCCACAACTGCTGAGCAAATGGCATCCCTCGGTGTATAGCCCTCGGTGTAGGCATTGTGATGGTATAGCGGACTTAGTCCACATGGTTTGGACGTGTCCTAACTTTGATGAGCCAGATAGATGCAGAGAATCCTGGGAGTCCTTGCTACTCGACGAAGAAGAAAACGCTCAACGGCAAGTCATCGGTCTCGCCCTGACCGCCGCCGCGTCCCAAGGGATCCCGGTCGACGGTTAGGGAGGATGAGTGTGGGTTTAGGCTGACGCCTCTACCACGTCATCTATTTGACGGGTGCAAATAAAGTCACTTCTCTCTCTCTCTCTCTCTCCACTGCTATTCTGCCTTTGTTCTTGTGTTGTTGTCATAACATATTATTAACCATCTCGCTCAAAATAAACTACCATCAACCACAACAGAAAAGTTTACACTTACGGTGCATTAAAAAGCATCACCTGGGTTGCATAGTCCTTTGGATTCTCACCTCTGTTCATGCGTATGCACATCATTTCATGCTGTAGCTTGCCACAAGCATATAAAGCGTGCTCGCTTTGCTGTTGTTTGTTTAAAGTGACTTATTGCTTTTAGCAGTGTCTTTGACGTGGATTAAGCTCAGCTCATGGCAGGGATTCGTTATGACTCGTCTGCATTCATTGGCCTTTAGGGGCTTGTATAGTCGCTTACGGTTGCTCACACTTGCCTGCTTCAGCAACTCTGAAATTCATGATCATTTCTTGTGGTGCTTGCACTGATGTTGTTAATATCACTAAGTTTTAAAAAATGGTTTCATCACAGCAGCCTTGAAACAAACTACAGAGGCACGTCAGCATAATGGCTTATTGATTTTAGCAATGTGGTTGATGTGGAGTGAGCTCAGCTGATGGCAGGGTTTCGCTACTGCTCAGATGCATTCATTAGCCTTTAGGGGTTTGTAATGCCTTGTAGCTGCAGCAACACGTGTGCTTGCGAAACTCTGAAGTTCATGATCACTTCTTGCGGTGTTTGCACTGATGTTGTTCATATCAGCATTTTTCAAAGAATGGTTGTGGCGTCACAACAACCTTGAAACAGGCTACAGAGGCACGTCAGCATGATGGCTCAGGGCCCCAGCTTCCAGCGATTCTGCAAGAAATCGCGGAATTCACGTCTTTTCGCGGAAATGCGCAAAAATATCAGAAGCCCCACTTTGGAAACAACGAAGGAAGGTCGTTTCCCCCACTCACTGGCACAGGTTTCGCACTTGCAAATAAGAGTCGACGCAGCTATCTTCCACGAGTAAAATAACTATGAAATGTCCGAATATCTGAAACTTCGAATATGAATAGGATATTTTTCTTATTTAAAGAACAATCGATTCGAAAAATGCATATTCGGGTGTTCTCGAACATTCAAATATGAACGTTCCTTTAAAGAACGTCCAATATTGAGACGATTTGTGCTAAGTATTATTTTCTCAGTGGTATATCATTAATAATACTAGGTTTGCGTGAATATTTTAACAAATATTACAGCATTCTAATTCTCTTCAAGACGAATTTAATTACCGAAATTTTGAAGAATTCGTAACGAACAAAATATGTCTCCATATAACTCGCCTGTAGAGATTGTTTCACTGCAGCATGGGTAAATATGCCGTGAAACAGCCTTTCCAGAGGAAATTTGCATTGCTGTGGAGACGCATTTCACGGCGAAATCAGCATACTACCTGCAACCCGATTAAGTTTTCTTAATGCCTTGAAGCGAATACCATATGTTTAAATTAATTAAATATAGTGACATTTAAAACATAGCGTGTTTTACCACTACTATTAAAATGCTACTACTGTGTTATAATTCGATTATACCAATTACAATTCCCTGAAACTTCGCCTAAAGCCTAGTCTTCAGATTCCCTGTTTATGTGTTGTTAGCTCTTGGAAGGGGCAAACTTTACTGAATGTACAGCAACTGCTGTGTATTGCACCTTCTTACCTGTATCATGTGATGCATGTACTCTTACTGTATGTCACATTTTGTGACATTAAGGTAACCTGAGCCTCTCAGCAATCAAACCAAAACAAAATATAATGTTTGCAAATAAATGGCACTATGTATGAGCATTACAATAAATCCTAGAATAACACTTTCAAGTACCCTCAAATACCTATCACTGCACATGAACTATTGACACAGATCATTCTGTTCTTATGGTGGTGACATGCCCCAAAAGTGTCATAAGCACCATCTTGTGTTCTGCCACAACAGCTTCCTTAAAATTTAAATAATGCAGGTTCGTTTGGAGCCTGATACTGTTTAGTAAATAAATTGTCGCATGTACCTTATCCCTGTTCAGCAGTGCCACAGAATTTTGCAGATTCTTGTATCTGAGTTTGTAGCATTTCAAACTTTCCACTGCATAAAGTTAGGGCCTCTAGTAATGGGTTTGTTCTTGTTTCTTTAAAGTGGCTTATAGATTTTTGCAATGTCTTTCATGTGGAGCAAACTCACATGATGGCAAGATATTGTTTTGACTCAGCTGCATTCATTGGCTTTTTGGGGTTTGTAGTCCCTTACAGTTGATCAACCATGTCTGCTTAAGGAACTATAAAGTTCATGGTCGCTTCTTTTGGTGCCTGCACTGATGTTGTTCATATCAGTACGTTTTAAAGAATGGTCGCAGCATCATAACAACATTGAAACAGGCTGCACAGGCATGTTAGCATAATGGCTTCGCTCTTGTTTGTTTAAAGTGGTTTATTGAATTTAGCAATGTATTTGATGTGAGGTAAACTCAGCTGATGGCAGGGTTTCATTATTATTCAGATGCATTCATTGAATTTTATGGGTTTATAATGTTTATAATGCCTTAAGGTTCCTGGAACATGTGTGCTTAAGAAACTCTGAAGTTCATAATTTATTTCGGTGCTTGCATTGATGTTGTTCGCATCAGCAGGTTTTAAAGAATTGTTGTGGGATCACAACAGCATTGAAACAGGCTACAGAGCCACGTCAGTGTGGTGGCTTTGCTGTTGTTTCTTTAAAGTGGCTTATCGACATTAGCAGTGTTTTTGATGTGGAGTAAACTCAGCTGATGGTAGTGTTTTGTAATTACTTGCCTGCATTCATTGGCCTTTAGGGGACTATAGTCTCTTACAGTTGCTCAAATGTGTATACTTCAGTAACTCTGAAGTTCATGATCACTTCTTGTGATGCTTGCATTGATGTTGTTCATATCAGTAGGTTTTCAAGAATGGTTGTGGGATCACAACAACCTTGAAATAGGCTACAGAGGCACATCAGCATAATGGATTTGCTCTTGTAAAGTGGCTAACTGAATTTAGCAATGTATTTGATGTGGAGTAAACTCAGCTGATGGCAGGGTTTCATTATTACTCAGATGCATTGATTGGCCTTTAGCGGTTTACAATGCCTTATAGTTGCTGGAACATGTCTGCTTGAGAAACCCTGACATTCATGACCATTCCTTGTGGTGCTTGCATCGATGTTGTTCATATCACGAGGTTTTGAAGAATGGTTGTGGCATCACAACAACCTTGAAACAGTATGCATAGGCATGTTAGCATAATGGCTTTGCTCTTGTTGGTTTTAAGTGGCTTATTGAACTTAGCAATGTGTTTGATATGGAGTAAACTTAGTAGATGACAAGGTTTCATTACTACTATGATGCATTCCTTAGCCTTTAGAGGTTTGTAATGCCTTAGAGTCGCTGGAACACGTCTGCTTGAGAAACTATGAAGTTCGTGATCATTTCTTTCGGTGCTTGCATTGATGTTGTTCATATCACCAGGTTTTAAAGAATCGTTGTGGCATCTTAACAACCTTGAAACAGGCTACAGAGCCACATCAGTGTGGTGGCTTTGCTGTTGTTTCTTCAAAGTGGCTCACTGACATTAGCAACGTGTTTTATGTGGAGTAAACTCAGCTGATGGTATTGTTTCATTATGATTTGACTGCATTCACTGGCCTTTAGGGGCTTGTAGTCCATTATTGTTGCTCAAACGGGCCTACTTCAGCAATTCTGAAGTTCATGATCATTTCTTGTGGTGCTTGCATTGATGTTGCTCATATCAGCTGGTGTTAAAGAATGGTTATGGCATCACAACAATCTTGAAACAGGCCACAGAGGCACATCAGCATAATGGCTTTGCTCTTGTAGAGTGGCTTACTGAATTTAGCAATGTATTTGATGGGGAGAAAACTCAGCTGATGGCAGGGTTTCATTATTACTCAGATGCATTCATTGGCCTTGAGAGTTTTGCAGTGCATTATAGATTCTGGGACATGTGTGCTTGAGGAACTCTGAAGTTCATGATCATTTCTTGTGGTGCTTGCATTGATGTTGTACATATCAGTAGGTTTTAAAGAATTGTTGTGGCATCACAACAAACTTGAAACAGCATGCAGGGGCATGTTAGCATAACGGCTTTGCTCTTGTTGGTTTTAAGTGGCTTATTGAACTTAGCAATGTCTTTGATATCGAGTAAACTTAGTAGATGACAAGGTTTCATTACTACTATGATGCATTCCTTAGCCTTTAGAGGTTTGTAATGTCTTAGAGTCGCTGGAACACGTCTGCTTGAGAAACTATGAAGTTCGTGATCATTTCTTTCGGTGCTTGCATTGATGTTGTTCGTATCACCAGGCTTTAAAGAATCGTTGTGGCATCTTAACAACCTTGAAACAGGCTACAGAGCCACATCAGTGTGGTGGCTTTGCTGTTGTTTCTTCAAAGTGGCTCACTGACATTAGCAACTTAATGAGCAAACAGGCAATGAAACCTAGGAAAGCATAGGGGAAGTTACTTGTGGTATTGTAATTGTGGAGAAAGTAGAAAGGAATTAAAGTGGACGAAAAGACAAACCTGCCTTCGGTGGGACCCGAACCCACGACCTTCGGATGTCGCGTCCGATGCTCTACCAACTGAGCTACAAAGGCGGTCGTCCCCCCGTCCACTTTATTGTGTATTTATGTACGTATTATCCTGGGAGTGTTAGGCAGCGCCACTCGTGGCCAAGGCGGCGTGTGTACAACACACTTTCTTGCCAGGAGGCGTCACGTAGAACGTGAACTTAGATGAGATGGCTGCTGCCCAATAAGCCCTCGCATGGTACCTAAGGCACCAAGTCTGCCGCAACGAGGCCCAAGCTATGAAATAACGAAAGGGAAGGTCGTGGGTTCGGGTCTCACCGAAGGCAGGTTTGTCTTTTCGTCCACTTTAATTCCTTTCTACTTTCTCCACAATTACAATACCACAATTAAGTAACTTCCCCTATGCTTTCCTAGGTTTCATTGCCTGTTTGCTCATTAAGTTGTTTCTAATAAATAAAGAACGAGCCCTTGACCCCTTCCCTTTCGTTATTTCATAGCTTGGGCCTCGTTGCGGCAGACTTGGTGCCTTAGGTAGCATGCGAGGGCTTATTGGGCAGCAGCCATCTCATCTAAGTTCACGTTCTACGTGACGCCTCCTGGCAAGAAAGTGTGTTCTACACACGCCGCCTTGGCCACGAGTGGCGCTGCCTAACACTCCCAGGATAATACGTACATAAATACACAATAAAGTGGACGGGGGGACGACCGCCTTTGTAGCTCAGTTGGTAGAGCATCGGACGCGACATCCGAAGGTCGTGGGTTCGGGTCCCACCGAAGGCAGGTTTGTCTTTTCATCCACTTTAATTCCTTTCTACTTTCTCCACAATTACAATACCACAAGTAACTTCCCCTATGCTTTCCTAGGTTTCATTGCCTGTTTGCTCATTAAGTTGTTTCTAACAAATAAAGAACGAGCCCTTGACCCCTTCCCTTTCGTTATGACATTAGCAATGTGTTTTATATGGAGTAAACTCAGCTGATGGTATTGTTTCATTATGATTTGACTGCATTCACTGGCCTTTAGGGGCTTGTAGTCCATTATTGTTGCTCAAACGGGCCTACTTCAGCAATTCTGAAGTTCATGATCATTTCTTGTGGTGCTTGCATTGATGTTGCTCATATCAGCTGGTGTTAAAGAATGGTTATGGCATCACAACAATCTTGAAACAGGCCACAGAGGCACATCAGCAAAATGGCTTTGCTCTTGTAGAGTGGCTTACTGAATTTAGCAATGTATTTGATGGGGAGAAAACTCAGCTGATGGCAGGGTTTCATTATTACTCAGATGCATTCATTGGCCTTGAGAGTTTTGCAGTGCATTATAGATTCTGGGACATGTGTGCTTGAGGAACTCTGAAGTTCATGATCATTTCTTGTGGTGCTTGCATTGATGTTGTACATATCAGTAGGTTTTAAAGAATTGTTGTGGCATCACAACAAACTTGAAACAGCATGCAGGGGGCATGTTAGCATAACGGCTTTGCTCTTGTTGGTTTTAAGTGGCTTATTGAACTTAGAAATGTCTTTGATATGGAGTAAACTTAGTAGATGACAAGGTTTCATTACTACTATGATGCATTCCTTAGCCTTTAGAGGTTTGTAATGCCTTTGAGTCGCTGGAACACGTCTGCTTGAGAAACTATGAAGTTCATGATCATTTCTTTCGGTGCTTGCATTGATGTTGTTCGTATCACCAGGTTTTAAAGAATGGTTGTGGCATCTTAACAACCTTGAAACAGGATACAGAGTCACGTCAATGTGGTGGCTTTGCTGTTGTTTCCTCAAGGTGGCTTATCGACATTGGCAGAGTATTTGATGTGGAGTAAACTCAGCTGGGTAGTAGTGTTTTGTTATTACTTGCCTGCATTCACTGGCCTTTAAGGGCTTGCAGTCTCTTACAGTTGCTCAAACGTGTATACTTCAGTAACTCTGAAGTTCATGATCACTTCTTGTGATGCTTGCATTGATGTTGTTAAAATTAGTAGGTTTTTAAGAATGGTTGTGGCATCACAACATCCTTGAAAGAGGCTGCACGGGCATGTTAGCATAATGGATTCGCTCTTGTTTGTTTTACGTGGCTAATTGAATTTCACAATGTGTTTAATATGGAGTAAACTCAGCTTATAGCGGGGTTTAATTACCTACTCAGAAGCATTCGTTGGCCTTTAGGGTTTGTAATGCCTTACAGTTGCTGGAACACGTCTGCTTGAGGATGAAGTTCATGACCATTTCTCTAGCATTGATGTTGTTCATATCAGGAGGTTTTAAAGAATGGTTGTGGCATCCCAGCAGCCTTGAAACAGGCTACAGAGTCACGTCAGTGCGGTGTCTTTGCTGTTGTTTCTTCAAAGTGGCTTATTGGCATCAGCGTTTGATGTGGAGTAAACTCAGCTGATCGTAGTGTTTTGTTATTACTTACCTGCATTCATTGGCCTTTAGGGGCTTGTAGTCTCTTACAGTTGCTCAAACGTCTATACTTCAGTAACTCTGAAGTTCATGATCACTTCTTGTGATGCTTGCATTGATGTTGTTCATATTAGTAGGTTTTGAAGAATGGTTGTGGCATCACAACAACCTTGAAACAGGCTTCACAAGCATGTTAGCATAATGGCTTCGCTCTTGTTTGTTTTATGGGGCTAATTGAATTTCGCAATGTGTTTAATATGGAGTAAACTCAACTTATAGTGGCGTTTCATTAGTACTCAGATGCATTCATTGGCCCTTAGCGTTTGTAATGCGTTAGAGTTGCTGGAACACGTCTGCTTGAGGAACTGTGATATTCATGATCATTTCTTGCAGTGCTTGCATTCATGTTGTCCATATCAGCAGGATTTAAAGAATGATTCAAATGCCACAACAACCCTGGGACAGGCTACAGAGCCACATCAGTTTGCTGGCATTGCTGTTGTTTGTTAACAGTGGCATATTGATATTGGTAGCATCTTTGATGCAGTGTAAAAAAAGAGCTACTGGTTACACTTGCTTTTCGTGACGGCTCATTTCTTTCATTGTAAGACAAATAAAGCACTGAACTGAATTTGAATGCAGGTTATGGTGGGTTTTTGCTATTGCTTGACTGCATGTATTGACCTTTTTGAGGCATGGAATGCATAATATTGTGCCTCTTCTGCAGCTACGTTGTCACAGAGCATGTCAAGCTCAACTATGTTCGCCGGAATGAGTATTTAAGGCCCCACCCACTAAGCGTGCAATGTTGATAATCTGTTTTGCGTAGAATTTGCATATCCAGATGAAAATTAAGCAATGCAACCACATGAATGTGCATTGGCATACGGGCTGTGCATAGCTGTTGTGAATTTCATGCTTACTACTGCTATTTCGCCATAGGAACTGTCATAGTTGACTTTAGGCTGCACAATATTAAGGCAGTTAATAATAATGTTTTTAAACATGAAATGCTGCCTATTTTCAGGTTGGCCAGTATTATGCATGTTTCCACGCCGTCATCGAAATCTAGGTGTGTGCGTGTGTACAGGGCATTGCTTTTTTCTATTATATTTATTTATAATTCATCTTGAAGAATTGTGCCGCAGTAGCTTAGTGGTGCATGAGGTTTCTGCTAGAGGTCGCGGGATCGAGTGTGCCGCGCCATCGCCTGTCTCGTCCAGAAAGTCTTCCAACCTTGCACCTTGTAGCGTTCAACATCACGGAGATAGCGATCAACGTGTTTATTAGCAATTATGCCATTCAACGATGGTTGATAAGGAGCAAGTTGCAACTCTTCATGATTGAAGCTGATATCGGCAAGCAGGCGACGCACAGTATATCTGCTGCTTTGACGACGGAATATCATGTATGCTTCAATAATTCGATATCTTCTCGACCCGTCTGTATCTCACTGCACCGGAAGAACTCCACATGTGACCAGCGCTCACATCATGAAGGTGTTGAACTTCGTGCTAGGCGTTCTCTTATTTGCGTTTCGTGGGCATTTTCATGAATTCGTGAATGCACCGTCTATTCAGAAAAGAAGCAACTGGATGCTTATTTTGGTATTCTTCATTTTATTTTTTGTCTCCCACCCCTTTCATACCTCGCCTTCACGACCAGGTTTTGCAATGGTGGTTCGGATAAATACATTTTAGTTGCGAAGCAGCTTATGGAGCGGGATTTGTCCGTCCCTCCTTCCATCCCGCGTCCCACACCCCCACAGCGCATGTGCGTCCCCCTCTCTCTCCTCTCCTATGCTCCCCCTTTCTCTCCTCTCTATTCTACTGAGTAGCGCCCGCGTCCCATCCCTCTCTCTCCTCTCCTACGCTCCCCCTTTCTCTCCTCCAGGAATCCTCTACTCTACGGAGCGGCGCGCACGACAGGTGGTGCGACAGCTGCATACTCCGCTGGGGGCGTGACGGTAGTTCCGCGGTATGAAAATGACGGAGCGCGCCCGCTGTGCAGCGCCGCAATGAGCGCTCGGGCCATCACGCAACCTCCGCTGTCTCTCTCTTTATACATTCTCATTCTCCCGCTCAATAAAATTACGTCATCTCCCGCTCAAGCTAACCATCTCCCTGCTGCTTCGCATCCACACATGGCCCCCTTTAGCGGGAAATGGTGTAATTGTTATCTTTAAGTATACTTTGTAAAGAACATCCAGTACCTTCACCTTCGATGCTTACCCGCAGTGGTATTTCAGCAAATAAGAGATTTTAAGCTTAAAGAACGAGTAGTAAATGCTGACTGTGTATGGAAACGAGCGCAAAAGCCTTCGTGGCCGTTGTAAAGTGGGCAAAGTGTCGCGAAGCTCGAGGATCCCACCTCTATTCCCGGCCACGAAGTCGCGTTTCCATGGAGGCAAAGTACGAGAACATCCGTGTAGTTATAGGTTCGCGTTAAAAGAACACAACAGTATGCGGCCGCCGACCTCGCACCGTAGCAGACGACGCGCGGCATTGCTAGAAGGCGCGGGGTCATTTTTTTCTGAGGAACGGTCTTATTGTAGAGCATCAACAGATAGAAAGCTCTACTAAGCCATCATTCAATATATAAAGTACTAATATACTGAGAATTGCGCGATTTAAAAGTAAGACAACATTTTTAGAGCGGGACTAGTTCTTTAGTCGCTGCGGCGTCGGGTTGCCGCGCTTCGGTCATATGGGCGGGGCCTCTCCGGACTTGTTAACTCTAAATCTCACGAATATTGCGAAGATTCAGTACCTCACGTTCTAAGAGCACTAAAGTCGTGCTTGCGAATCAACACACAAAATTTAAGAGAAGAACATGAGTCGACATCAATTGTGTTTTAATTTAATGAGCTTGTGCTTGTTATATAAACAATTTGCTTGAATATGTGCCAGCGGTGCACATCTTCTAAAATTTGTCACAGCAATAAGAAGGGTCGTTATAAACGAAGGGATGAAAAAAAAAAAAAGGTAGTGAAATCTGCGCATAACACTAACACAGTCACGCGTCTCGGGCCTCAACAAAGTACACAGGGTAGGCCGCACCGTGTTCAAACTGTCAACAAACTTTATTGAACAGCACCGCTGGGCAGCGAAGTTATATATAAAGTTGAACGCGTTATACCAATTAGCCAATTATTGATGATTATTTGATAACTTACCTTCATTCTTCACGTAAATAAGCAGAGATTTATACACACCCCCCAAAACCTCCCTAACACACGCCCTCCCCTATCTCTCTCTCTCTCCCCTCTATAGCAATTTTGGATAAACCCCTGCAAGTAAGCACCGTTGCGCTCGGCGCTGCGCTTATTGTCGTCTCGAAATGCCTTTTCTCGCGCATAGTGGCAAAAAAGTAAAAATACGAAGACTAATGAATTTTGCGACATGCTTATATTATGCGCCAATTTCGGCTACCTCATTTAGAGGTCACAGGCAAATCGCCCATTTATCGTTTAAAATTCCCTCCATAAAAAAAAAAAAAAACCCACATCTGCAAGAGAGGTGAACAAAGAGGGGGAGATAGACAGACATACAGAGAGAGAGAAATGCATAAATGCAGCGGAAAAAAGAGGTGAACAAAGAGAGGGAGATAGACAGACATACAGAGAGAGAGAAATGCATAAATGCAGCGGAAAAAAGAGGTGAACAAAGAGAGGGAGATAGACAGACATACAGAGAGAGAGAAATGCATAAATGCAGCGGAATAACTTATGAAGCGGGCTGCTGGACGATGCACCGGGCCGTTATTCTGACGTTCTGGCGAAACGTACTAATTCTGCGCCTTTAAGATGCCAGCTTCGTCCTTCGTCGTGAAATATCCAAACGTATTTTATTATAATAAAATTCTCCTTTTTTGCTGCCTGTGACACGTCCAACGGTCCTCTACTATTAATTAACGCAGAATGTGTCTAGTTCTTAACGCCCTTTTGACGAAGATTGCAGTGTTGACGTGACAGCCGATATCAAGACCGTGACGGGCGTGCATGTGAAACCGAATCTGATTGACTTATGGGGATTTACGTCCAAAACCAGCTCTGATTATGAGAGACGCCGTAGTGGATGGCTCCGGAAATTTTGACCATGTGGGTTTCTTTAACGTGCACTGGCATCGCACAGTACACGGGTAGAGTGACTAGGTCACTCTAACACGGGCCCCAACATTTCGCCTCCATCGAAATGCAGCCGCCGCGGCCGGGATTTGATTCCGCACCTCCGAATCTGGCCATGCATTTAATGACATTCATTTTCCAGCAACAGGTCACCACAGTTACGAAAATCATTGCGTGTAGTTCTTACTAGGGCGCAATTGCGGTAACCATTATTTGCATGTATTCCAGGCAATTTTGCAAAGAACGCCCTTTTTCGAAAGTGCGCAACGCTTTTGCATAACGTCGTCTGCTACTGCTAGGCACGGCCTCCGTGATCTCGCGTGCCGCGAGCGCAATTTCGGAGACTGTCGGCCATCATTCGAGTCACCACGGCACCGCCACCAAGGCCACGCCACTTTCTCATTTCTCACTACACATAAATCCACCTCTCGATGGATATCCCAACATGTGCTGTGATATGCGAGTCATTGCAGGTTTGCAAGACGTATGTTGGCCGCGCCAACGAAACACCTGTCTTGTAGCGGAGTGCTTGTAGAGAGAAGTACGTAGTTCTTAGGAAAGGAAAAATGGCACTATTTATTTCTGCCGACTTGCGGGACCAAGTCTCAGCGCCGCGCGCACATGTGTGTGTGTGTGTGTGTGTGTGTGTGTGTGTGTGTGTGTGTGTGTGTGTGTGTGTGTGTGTGTGTGTGTGTGTGTAAATTTTTGCTTGAGTGACGCTGCCTGGCAAAGTCGATCATTGCAAGGACTGGGAAGGGGAAGACCGGTTCCACGTGTGATGTCGCAGGAACCACTTCATATCAAGCTCTTAGACTTAGAATAATATGCTCAATCAGCGAAGATATGCAAATCTGGTGAGCGTACAGCCGGCAGTCTGCTGAAACAAGACCGTTTGGAAGGCTGATCCTGATAAAGCACTCGCGTTATACGTCATATTATGCAGAGGGCAAAAATATTATTCTCAATAAAAACAGCGCACGCAGTCTCCAAACACTGCATTTGAAAAAACCGGGCAACAACCGCGCAACGGTCTGCTGAAAAGTGGCGGAGGGCAGCTTTGAAGGCATGTTTGAAGGCCACTTGCATTTGCTCTTTAAGAAGCAACAACTGCACATTTATCCTTACGCGTCACTTATTTATTATTATTCTTTGGCGATCTTTAAATTTTGTTCATATATCCCTTGCGGGCAAAGAAGAATTTCCTCCGAGCACGCAGCGTTTCCTCCGAGCTTAATGTCATATCGGTGACGAAGCGAGCGCCTTTTTGAACTATAGTGTTGTTACTTGGAGTTATAATGTGTATACTTGATTTTATATCTAATAAACCGCGGTAATCGCATAACATTATTCTAGGTTTTAAAAAGAGAAGCATTGTTATGCCCCAGGCAAGGCGAACTAACGTCAACACTCACCGTTACATAACAACATACAAGAAAATAACTGTTAAGTTTCGGTAAAGTAAAGCAATATTTATAGTTAAAAAATGTTTACAATAAATGTAAATATAATTTTCTAGAACAAAACGAAAGTTTTAAAACATAGACGTTGTTGCCAAACTTTCCCAACATTGGCTGCATTAGAAACGGGTGGCCAGATTTTAAGGTTTCTTTTTTAGAATATTGAAAGATATTTCAAAACGTAAATTAAATAATTTAATGTAGTAAAATAGAAGTCTGCGTGGTTAAGAACTTTACGCGATTCTGTAACAATAAAGTGTTATTTCAATGTTGCCTAACAGCAACATCCATTGTTTTCAATGTAGCCAGATTTTTGTGAAGCAATTATTTAGGTCCAAAGTTGCATTTATAGCTTATATTTGTCTTATTTACAACTTGGCTTATTTAATAATGGCTACTAATATACGTGCTAAGTTGAAGTACTATATCCCTGGCTGCGATGCTCATTGTGGCCCGACTTTCAAGACGTGGTCTGCAAAACAATTAGTAGCTCCACTTCTGTCACGGCTGTGGAAACCCACGAGAAGCAGCTGACGTGCATGACCACACGATGGCCGGAAAGTCGCAGATGGTGTTCACAAGAAGCAGTGGGTTCCGCAAATATCGCGCACAGAGTTGGAAGGCTGTTTGAAATCTCACAAGAACAATTTTTGTGGCCTCACGCTTAATATCGGTGAAGTTTCGACTAATGCAAAAGCTGTTACCATTGTGCTCCCACTGTGCATCGATCTTCAGCGCCCTCACCGACTTCGTCAGTAAGACGTCGCGACGTGAATTGAGTGATGGCACTGCACACCGCAGCACACGTCTTGTGCATCTCGTGTCATCGCAAGCTGTGGCTGTCGGAACTTCTTCATGACTTTCACGGCAACTAACGTCGTGACTTAACAGACCTGGCTGGTCTGTTAAGTCAATTACGTGCTGTCCAGAATTTGCAATGCACCAATATAAAGTAGTTTGACGCGTATTTAATTTTATCAATCGAGTCCCTTGTGCCCCAACAGGAGTCGCCGTAAGCCGACCGAAACCAGGGAATCATATATGGTGCATTCAACATACCAGAAAAAAATGGGTGTGCAAGTGCAGTCTGCAAATCAAATGACAACATTTACGGGACTGCTGGTGACAAGCGGTAAAGATTGCATTGACATTTTTATGGACTTCATCCGCCAGCAGTTGCGCAAAGCACGCACCAAATGCGTGTGTTTCGTGTTGCGCTTTCCTCGCTTTTTGCTTCAATGATATTCAGTTCTGACATCGTCATTATATTCAAAATACCACATATCGGTCACGAATTCGTTACTGCGCAACACGAAAATGAACGTGTTTCTAAGAAAAGTGAGCGGCACTTCTCTAGAGTTCGTTTTCCGGCATACGCATATGAAAAAAATAAGTTACGATAAAATAAGCAAAATGCAGCACCATGAGTGCTTTGTTATAATTTTCAGTGTATGATAAACACATATATCACCCGAACGACAGGTAAACGACTTTTCTCTGCTAACAATGGTGATAGCTATGTAAGCAATTTAGTTCAGCAACGCCGTTTCGAAAGAGCGCGTCCAATTTGGGACAAATATTGAGAATGGAGACCATATTTGCGCTACCTAGGATCAGAAGAAAAAGTTAGCATAGGAGGTTTTTTATAAATCGCATTGGCGGAAATTAGCGCTACTAGTGCAGTGTCTGCACCTAGCTGCAGGTAGCGTAACAATCGGCAAGAAACAAAACTTGGGCAGAAATTTTGTCTCAATTTGAAGTATACAGGCTTGCTTATCTGTGGGACGCTACCGTGGAGGCGGACGCATGCAACGCAAGTCGGTGTCCAGGGCAGTGTTTTTCAAGTTTTTAAGAGAGATTATGATGGAAACTAAATTAAAATAGGTTCCAAATGCATATAACCACGCCAGGAGCTACCCAGTGCAGCTCTTCACGCAGGTTTGTTGCGCAGCCAAGTAACCGTTCGATCGCAAGCAGTGGCAACTAGCTTATCATCTTCAACTTCTTTTTTTTTTCTTTTGAAAAATTTCGATTCACTTTGATGGCACGGGCTTATTTCAGCAACACGGCCTTACTCTAGCGCTAAGCAGCCTGATCATGTATATGTTTTTCAATTATCGCTGAACAAGATAACTGACTAATGCTTTCGCACCTAGAGAGAATAAAACATTTGTTTAATATTTTAAAGTGGGATCCTTAGCTCTGGATCCCATTGGCACGGGCAGCTGTCTTCACCCGTTTCACGAGGACCTCATGGGCCTTCGCATCCTAGCTGGAAAGAGCTGCTTCTCACCCTTCTCAGTTGCGTTGTGTTGGTTGTATCCCGTGTGGCCTGGGTTCTTAGTGTGGACACTCCCATATCATGTGGAATAGGGTGGCTGTTTGGTTATTGCAGAACGTGCACTGTGCATTGTGCGCATGTGTCGGGATATCTTAGATAATGTGCATGGATTGGGGTAAGACTGTGTCTGCAGGAGGTTCCACGCTCCCTGGGATTCTATACTGAGGTCTGGTCCTGGAGGCGGAAGTTTCTGTCGTTCGAGTCTTTGGTGTTGAAGAATTTCGGTGTATGTCAGAAGCGGGTACACACGCATAGTTGAGAGAGGTTGCGACACGCCAGGGTCGGAGCTCCGGAGGAGTAATTCTCGGGCCGAAACGTGAGCGAGCTCGTTGCCTCTAACACCGCAGTGGCCGCATAACTATATAAATTGTTTCCACTCTCCCTCTAAGCGCTGGTATGGTAGCTGGGTGAGGATTCGGTGCGCGGTGGGGTCAATCTGGCCTTTGGAGAAATTGCGGTAGGCTACTTGTGAGTTCATGAGAATGAAAACTGATCCAGGGTTCCGGAGGGCCACAGCAGTTTCTGCTCCCGCCCTCCGACGCAACTAGCACGGAAGAACCATGCTAGTTGCGTATATATTTTGGGATGATACACAATTAATCTGTTTTACTTTGTGAATGACGGTTGCCGTGTATTTGCCACAGACTTGTCCTGCCGCATCGGCAAAGAAGGCGCCTTCGGCGTCTGAGTATTTGTCGTGAGCCTTCGGCCCGGGCCCGCCGTTGGTGTTCGTGAAACTGAAGGAAACCTATAAGTTGGGCGGCTGATGACAAATGCCTGGATAAGTCGCAAGACGTCGTGTTCTTTCATCCGTCGTTGTCGGTCGGCCACTCAGCTAATCATGCGAGAAACTTCCAAGACAGGGCGTTCTGAGTGACGGCAAGTGAGTGAACACGACTGTTGAAGTCTTCTCCGAGAATTCGAATAGCTTCCACCTCTTGAATTGGTGTTCTGTTTAGTCGTACGTCGAGGGGTGCTTTGCTGGACGCCTTATTTCTGAATAAAAGAAGTTAAGATTTCTTAGGGGTACACTCCAGACCACTCTTGCGCCCGATATGTTCAGTGACAGTGGCGGCCCGTTGTAGGGCTTCCTCGATTTGGCCTTGATTACCGAAGCTGCTCAAGATTGTTACGTCATCTGCATAAATGGCATGGTATACTCCGGAAATTTGTCTGAGGGCTTCGGGGAGGTACATGAGGGCGATATCAAAGAAGAGCGGAGAAAGAACGGCGCCTTGGGAACTGCCGAAATCATCCATGGTGATGGGGTCAGATTTGAGGTCCCCTACACGGTTGGTGACCTTTTAAGAAGTCCCGCACGTATGCGTAGAGTTTGGGACCGCAGTTGAGTTCACAAAGGTTTTCTAAGATGGTGAAGTGTTGGACATTGGCTGATGTTTTCTTAAAATCTAAGCAACAATGGCCCTCTCCGCTTGGTTCCGCTGGGTTGGCTGACAATCTCGTATTTCAATTGAAGCGAGACGTCTTGCGCAGACAGATGGGAATGAAATACGTACATGGTGTAAGGCAAGAGATGCTGTTCCTCCAGATATTCGGTTAGTCTGATTAGTATTGTCTTCTCCATCCTCTACGAGCACAAGATGTAAGGGATACAGGACGGAGGTTATCGATGTTGACGACTTTGGCGGCCTGCGGTATAAAAGTGAGCTCGGTGGATCGCTAAAGGAAGCTTTCCGGCGTTCCAGAACTGGTTGATTAGATCTGTTAGCAAATGAGTCATGTCATTGGTTAGGTTGGAGAGGAGCACTATCGATACTCGATCGGGTACCGGGGTGGT